>SNQJ01S0058385.1:0-43127 GCA_010110895.2 Picea sitchensis | reverse complement strand
GATCTTGAGTTCGTGTGTTGTTCCGACAGTACTTAGTCCAAAGAAAGACGGAGGCTGGAGGATGTGTACTGACTCGAGGGCGATCAACAAGATAACTATCAGGTACTATTTCCATTGCCAAGAATGGATGATCTGATGGATTTCTTAAGTGGAGAATTTTTTTTTTCGAAGATTGATTTGAAAAGTGGATATCACCAGATTCGTATGAGAGAAGGTGACGAATGGAAGACAACATTCAAGACTAACGAGGGGTTGTATGAATGGCTTGTTATGTCGTTTGGCTTAACAAATGCGCCAAGCACTTTTATGAGGCTGATGAATGAAGTCCTGAAGGATTTCATCGGAACGTTTGTTATCGTATATCTCGATGATATATTGATTTTCAGCAGAACAGAGGTTGAACACTTGAAACATTTGGCTATAGTGATGAAGAGGCTACAGCAGGAGAAGCTGTTGATAAATATGAAGAAGTCCTCATTCATGAAGACAGAGCTCATTTATTTGGGATTTGTCATTTCTACAGATAAATTTAGGATGGATCCAGATAAGGTGGAGGTAATCAAGAATTGGCCATCACCGAAGAGTATATTCGAGGTGAGAAGTTTTCATGGATTGGCTAGTTTCTACCGAAAGTTCATTAGGAATTTCAGTAGAATTAGTGCAGCAATGATGGACACAGTAAAGAAAAGACATAAATATTTTCACTGGACAAAAGAGGCTGAGAAAAGCTTTAAATTGTTGAAGAGGAAAATTACGGAACAACCAATTTTGGTGTTGCCAGATTTCAAGAAGACATTTCAAGTGAAATGTGATGCAAGTGGATATGCAATAGGGACGGTCTTGAGTCAAGAAGACAGACCAGTAGCATACTTCAACGAGACGCTGAATGAAGCGAAAGTGAAATACTCCACGTATGACAAGGAGGTTTATGCTATTATTCAGGCATTGAAGAAGTGGAGACACTACTTGATTCCGAAGGAGTTTGTCTTGCATAGTGATAATCATGCATTGCAATTTGTGACTCAACAGGAAAATTTGAATCAGAGACATGTTAAATGGGTTGAGTATATGAAAAATTTCACTTTTGTGATTAAACATATTTCTGGTACTGCTAACAAAGTTGTTGATGCTTTGAGCAGGAAGTGTTTGCTATTGCAGGAGTTCAAAGTCAAAACGTTGGGTTTTGATGATCTCAGGAACATGTACGCAGATGGCCCGGATTTTAAGGAGGCGTATGAAGCAACTGAGAATCCAGTTCTAAGAGATAAAATCCAATGGGCAGAATACATGATCCAAGAAGGATTGTTGTTTAAGGGCAATCAACTTTGTATTCCAAAATGCTCCATGAGGGAGAATCTGCTGAAGGAGAAACACAGTGGAGGATTGGTCAGACACTTCGATCATGACAAGACATTTGCAAAACTGAATGAGTCATACTTTTGGCCAGGAATGTGAGCATAAGTTAAAATATTTGTGGACAGATGCAGAATTTGTCAGCATTCGAAAGGAAAGAAACAAAATGCAGGGTTTTATCAACCATTGCCCATACCTAAGAAGCCGTGGGATGCAGTTAGCATGGATTTCATATTAGGGTTTCCAAGGACACAAAGAGGGTTTGAATCAATCTTTGTGGTAGTGGATATATTTTCCAAGATGGCACATTTCATTCCATGTCAACCAACGACGCAACTCACATTGCGAACCTGTTTTTCAAAGAAGTCATTCAACTTCACGGCTTACCAAGGAGCATAGTTTTAGATAGAGATACGAAGTTCGTAGGACACTTCTAGAGGACCTTATGGAAGAAGTTGGGAACAAACTTATCATTTAGTTCATCTTATCATCCTCAGATGGATGGACAAACTGAAGCAGTGAACATAAGTCTGGGAGACTTACTGAGGAGCTTGGTAATAGAACACCACAGCCAGTGGGACAACATATTACCAAAGGCAGATTTTTCTTATAATGACTCAGTAAACAGAAGCACAGGGCAGAGTCCATTTCATATTTTTTATGGCATGCAACTAAGAGGGATTTCTGAGTTGATGGATTCAGAACAGAGTATGACTAGGAGCGCTAGTGCAGAAGATTTCATAGAGGCGATGAAGGAACTTCACAGCCAGGTGAAGGACTGATTGCATAACTCAAACCAGGAGTATAAGCATAGAGAAGATCAACACTGAAGACAACTTCAATTTGAAGTTGGTGATTTGATTCTTGCACATTTGAGAAAGGAAAGGTTCCCGAGAGGAACATATAATAAACTCAATATGAAGAAAATCGAACCATGTAAGGTCTTGAGGAAATTCGGGGCAAATGCTTATGAGATTGAATTACCCGATGGGATTGGAATTTCTCCGATATTCAATGTCTCGGATTTATACCCATATAAAGCTGAAGAAACAGAGGCAAGTAATAAATAGCCAGAGGTTCAGTGTCAAAAACAAATTCCAGTTGCAGAAAAGCCGCAGATGAAGCGCATACTGGATAAAAGAATTGGTAAGAAGACCAGAAGAAAATAATACTTTGATTATTTGGTCAAGTGGAAAGGCCATCCAATTGAAGATGCCAGCTGGGAGAATGAAGCAGAGATTCAGAAGCATGGGTAGACCGTGCACGAGCTCATGGACAGGAGCCCATGAAAATTTTCAAGCGAGGGAGTATGATGCAGGAGCATCGCCAACGTGAAGCGCGCATGGGGCAAGCACCTGTGCATTTTGGGCACATGACGAATTGGTCAAATTTTTTTGAGATGGATGCACCAAACATAAATGTAATAATTAAGAAGGAGTGCACTTGATTGTAATCAGACCTTGAGCGTCCCTCTCTCGTCCGAAGTAGATAGAGGCATTTATAATAGTTAATGAAGGTAGATAGAATTGAATGTTAGATTAGACAGTTTTAGAGCCGGAGGGAAAACAGATATAGACACCCTCAATTGTATCATTGTAACATTAGAGAGGAGGAAAATCATAGAGCATACAGAGAAGAGAGCAGAGAGCTGTGTAAAAACACCCATGTATAGAGATTTGAATTAATAGAAAGAGCTTTGATTCAGATTCATGGTGTCGTGTTTATTCTCTGTGTATGTATGTTGAATATTGTGTTCATGAATGTTTTACTGTTTCTATCATGCAATTGTTTTTATGCTATGTATGAATGATTTTCTGTTAAATGTTTGAAATATGAGAGAGATTAGGAATGAGTTTCAATTGTTTCTCTATCTGAGTAAGGATTCCTGCAAGGAGTGCAGTCGAATTGTCCGCAAGGAGTGCGTTGACAAAGGGTTCAGAGATTTGTCTCTGGAAGGCTCAGATAGGATGGCTATTGTTCTCATTCTCACTAAAGGGCAAGTTAGGCACAGGAGTCGTGCAAGGTGTGCATAGACCAAACTTGAATTCAGGGTTTGAAAACCTGAGAAGTTGTCGAAGGACTGTTGCTGCAGGGTGTGTTCAAATTCGAAGGTGTTCAACACTTGAAGTGTTTGAAGGTTGCCGCAAGGAGTGCGCGCAAGAGTCTTCTTTAAGACTCAGAGTTGTGGGGAAGCTCAGAAAGGATAAAGCCTTGAAACCACTGAAGGGAAGCACATAAAGTTTGTGTATTGAAGTGTTTAGAAAGTGTCATAAGTTCGTGCCACGGGTGGACAAGTTTTGTGGAGGAATACTTGGTCCATTTCACAGAAATCGTCAAGGAAGAAACAGACGGTTGGAATTCTCTGTGGAGAATTCACGAATTCCCATGAGTCGTCAGATCTCATGGATGAGCAGGGGAGTACGGCAAGTATCCCCAAAGGTTTAAGCTCAGGAGAGGCAGAACCATAGATTTAAGCCAACAGGGGTCGTTGGATTTGCAAGTGTATTTCTATTTCGGGGTTTCATAGATTGAAGTCCCTAAATATTCACATCAGGATTCATGAAATCGTGAAGTCCAAAGTCCCGACAGAATAAAGAGCTGTTGAGAGGTCAACCTCGCGAGAGCATCGGAGTTTCGGTAAATCAGGTTTCGGGAGTTGAGGGGACGAGTTGCTTGACATCGCAACCCCCGAAATCGCGATAAGGAGAGATTCGAGATTAGCGAGGGAAAGGTCAAGTGTTGACTGTTTTTGGGTTTTGGAGATTGAGAGACAAGGCACTTGACTATCGGATTTGCGAAAGTGCGAAGTCTGAACTCCCGAAGTATAAGGGGGAATTTCTCGAAGATAATTGTGGGTGCATATTTTCCGAAAGGAAAATAGACAATCCATTTTAGAGTTCTTCGGGCCGAGAGAAAGAAGAAGATCCTGTGTACATGGACCTTCTGACCTACGGGTTGCGAGGGGATGCATTAGCACATAAAGACAAGGTAAGAATGGTGGTCGGGGAGGACGTCTTTGTGGAGAATTCTTTGGAGTTTTTAGGTAAAACAATGATAAGGCACTTCTATGGGAAGACGATCCATCCAAAAAGTTTGAAGCAATGGATTGAAAATTCTTGGACCATAGTTTTGGGTTATAGGAATATCTTTCAAGTTCTAGTCAGAGGATAGATATGTTTCAAGTTCAACTCATCGAAATATTCATAGTTAATTCTTGGGAAGGATTGGAGCTGGGGTTCATCGAGATTATCCCTCTAAGAATGGATATTCCACTCTGATCATAGTCACGATCCAATGTGTACTTTGGTTAATTTTATGGGTCATCCTTCCCAAACTGTCGTTGTCCTTTTGGCACAAAGAAATTGTGGAGTTTATCAGAAACAAGGTGGGGAGGTTCATCTGAATGGAAGATGGTTGGAATATCAAAGAAGACCATTGATGGGCTTGGTTGCAGGTGAAGTTCGACTTGAAGGTGGGATTGCTGGAAGAAATTGAACTAGTTGTGGAGGGTCATTCGTGGATGCATTGGCAAGTTCTGTTTATATGCTATGGTTTCCATCGAGTTAGACACACATTGGATAGATGTCCATCTCCTTCTAGGCATAGGTTTCCTCCCAAAAAAATTTGGAAACCGAAATTGGTATCCTCTTCAATGGGTGAAGAGAACAAGTGCCTTGAGGAGGTTCTAGCATAGGCTATTCCTTTGGATAAGGTGATAGCTCATGAGGTCTCAAAATCATTCCCAAATTTAGACACATCTTCTTTTGGTAAGTCCCTATGGTCTCCTTACTTTCCTTCAATTCTTGGCATCTCAACTAAGGGTAATGTCTCTCCTACTTCTAGTCCTTTGTCTCTCACCTTGACCTCTCTGGCCCGATCCTCTTATCCTATCTTGTGTCCTGAGCCAAAAACCAGTACTTCGTTGGTCGGGGAAATGCATGAGAAGGTTTTGCATGCTGAAATCCCTATCCATCTCCATATCTTCGTTGTCATAGTTGCGAACATTGTTCCTTGGGAGGCGTCATTGAATAAATTAGGATATTAAGAAGTTTCCAAACCTATTAGTTAATAAATCCCTTCATTCTTATTTGGATATCTCCTCCACTCCCGAAAAATTCCCAAAGAGGATGATGATATCAATGGAGGCATCACATTTGATAAGGTGGTTGGATCCCAAGCGAGATGTAAGTCACCCCTCTATTTGGCACAAATTCAAGCCAAGGATATTCGAAGTGGAAAAAAAAACAACTATTATATGGGCCCTTAGAGTAGGGAATTCTCGTGCAAAGGGAAATCCATTATTTACTTATCATTTAATGCTAGTGGGTTTGGGGGTGCCTCCAAGCTACTAGCCCTCAAACGTTTGGTATAGTGTAGTGATTTGGATGTAATTTTTCTTCAAGAAACCATGTGTGATGGATCCAAGGTTGTGGACGCTCTTTCTCCTTGGCTAAATAATTGGACATTCTTCTCTCTAGACTTGGATGGTCACTCTGGGGGTCTAGTGACGGTCTAGAGTCCTAAACTTGAAATCATCTCTTCCTATTTGTTTAATTTGGGAATCCTAATGGAATTGAAAGTTTGAGACCCGGGCTCTTCTTTTCAGTTTATCAACCTTTGTGGCCCATTTGCAGATAAGAATCCCTTTTGGGAAGGGATATCTTCCTTTGGAATCCATTCCGACGATAATATCATCCTAGGGGGTGACCTCAACTTCACCCTGGATCTCAAGGAAGTTTGGGGAGTGAATCTCTGCAAGGACCCTTTAGAAGGTTTCTTCTCACACCTTTTGGAAGTTAACCACCTAATTGATCTTAAGCCGCGTAAGATAATGTTGACATGGAGGATTGGTAGGAAAGGGGAGGAAGGAGTCTCTAAAAGGCTGGACAGATTCTTGTTCTTAGAATCTTTGTTGGATGGGTTGTGGTGCATCAAATATTGGATTGGAAGTGGAGGAATCTTCAATCACCTCCCCATTCTTTTGAAGTTGGAACCTATTGAGCGCAAGTTGTCTGCACCTCTCAAATTCAACCACATATGGTTACAGGAGGAAGACTGTAAAAATTTAATCCTTTCTACTTGGACCCATATCCATGATGAAGTCAGAGTGTCATACATGTAATAGTTCCATGAGAATATTATAAAAGGAAAAAAGGTGACAAAAGAGTGAGCGTTAAAATTTAACCATCATTCCCAAGAAGCGCTCAAGGTGGTGGATTCGAAGCTTGAATCCATTTTCAATTCTAATAGTTTTGACATATTTTACGATGAGGAGGCATATTCCTTGAATACTCTCTTGGACCTTAGACAGGGTCTGTTGGATAAGGATGAAGCAAAATGGAGGTTAAAATCCATGCTATTTTACTTGCAAAAGGGGACAACAATACCAAATTCTTTTACAATTCTGCCAACTTTTAAAAACACCTTAACTCGATTTGGGAGGTCTCCAAACAAGACGAGGGTTACGCTATGTACTTCAAGGAAAAGGAAGAGGAATCCAGGATCCACTTTAGTTCCTTATTCAAGGAGTTCCTTATTCAAGGAGTCATCAGGTTGTCTTAATGGGGAAATGTTATAAGTTCTTAGACTTTTTCAAAAGGACATCACTAAAGAAATGAATGCTTCATGAGAAGTGGAGGTTTCAGAAGCTGAGCTAGAAGCTACCCTCTTTTCCATGAAGCGAGGTACAATCGTTGGCCCAGATGGGTTATCAATCGAATTATATATAGGTTTTTTCAAGCACTTGAAAGAGGATGTTCTGAAGGTGGTGCATGAATCTAAGTGGAGTGGAAAAGTCTTGGGGGCATTGAAATCTACTTTCTTAGCGCTCATTCCAACTAAAAAATAAGTAATATCTTTTGAGGAATTTCACCCTATTTTATGTTGTAATGTAGTATGCAAAGTGGTCTCAAAAATATTAGCGAACATGCTAAAAGATATCCTCAGTGAAATCATCTCCGAGGAGCAGTTCGACTTCCTTTTTAAGAGGAAAATTCATGATGTGGTATCCCTTGTGAAAGAATCCTTTCACTTTATCCACACTTCTAATATCCCTTTTTTTTTTCTTAAACCGGACTTGTCTAAGGAATATGACAAAGTGAGTTGGACTTTCCTTAGGATGGGTTTTGTCCAATTGGGTATGAACCTATCTACTATCAACTAGATTATAGGATATGTCGAGCTTTTTTTTTTGGTCTTGATTAATGGCTCCCCTTCCAAAGTTTTTGGAGCCTCGAGGTGGCTCAAGCAGGGATGCCCCCTATCTCCCTTCCTTTTTTTCCTGACACTACTACATATGGTGTTGAAGTTCGATAGGGTGTTCCGACAGTACAGATAAAATCGATCATGTCATTGGAAATTACTAGGTAACTATTAAAATTTCTTTATATTTTATCTTGGTGCTCCATTGTTCGTCGGTATTGCAACAAAGTCAAATAATCATCAAAATTCTAACTCGTAGTCGATGGTTACTACAAGGGCCATGTGGTTCCCCATAATCAAACATGGATTTCAGAGGCATGTTTATAAAACCATGAGCTATAACAACTCACTTGAGGACATGTTAAACTAATTATGATTGAATTATGTAACCATCTTATGGATCAAGGTTGTCCCCACGAGGATCATATAAATATATAGGTGTTCTCAAAACGTTCTACATTTTGTCATTTATGGTGGGAATTGGGTGATATAAAGGTTCCAAGTAGAGTGATAGGAAAGGAGAGTCTTGTCAAATCAGAGACAATAGGAGGAATCTAGGAGGAATCTTTAGAGAGAACAAAGATGTGAGATTTGTATTTCAATTTGCCAACCATTTTTGTGAGGGATACTGTAACTGTTATGATGTCTATATGCATGTAAATATCCTACTGTTATGACAATTTAATGGAATATTAGTACCGTTTTGATTCGTAATTTTCTTATATGTGATGTTTTTTTGTGATCTTTAGTGTTTTTCTACAATCTTTAGGAGATCTTTAATGCATCTTTATAATAATGTATGAATCTACCTACAGGAAAATCAGAAGGTACGACTAAGAGATGGAAATTGAAGGGGGTTAGTTCCAAACTATGGAAAGGGAAGTAGGGTGCAAAGAAGAGGCAATAAGTCCATTTATTTCACTCAAAAATAGATCTATGAATGAGGTTATGTTTGGTAAATAGTTAACAATGGAAGGGTTTGTTAGAGTGGACAATTCCTATATTAAGAATTCCTTAGGATCTATCTAACCTTTAATTCTCGAGGCTCAATCATACCCTTCAAAAATTGAGCCTTGAAAAGGGTTATTGATCTGAATAAATCTCACATCCTCCTCCTATAAGAGACAATGTCAAATGGGGATAAAATAACTAGCTATTTAAGCAGATTGCTTGGGGATTGGAAGTTTAAATTCATTGATGATAGAGAAAGGCATGTGGTTATCATTAGAAAATTTATACATTTCTCTATACCTTTGTTTGTGCAATTGGAAACTTAAAACCCTTTTCTGTGGAAAAATACCAAAATTTGTTCTGTAGGACAAAGAGGGAAAATTTTGCCTTGGTGCAAATTGCATGCTAGGCTAAACTAAAATGCACCTGCATGTCTGAAAACTCATTCAATATCAGTAGTTCAAATTGTAAATGATTTTATAAGACATTTTACATAAGCATGTATACTTATTTTTTTGTTTCTAGTCATAAAAGACTATGTTGTGCAAAAATAGGCAACATATGCCCAGTAAGACCCTATAAATGCACAACTTGTTTTTAAAAATCAATTCAAGGTTTTATTATACTGTAGATTTGAGTTGCGCTTGTTGTTGGGTGTTTGATTTATCATATTAGACATGATCATGTTGTTAATTTTTCAATTGCAATTTTAAAAACAGTTGATGTGAAAAAGAGGTAAATTTGGCTTGTAATTTGGAAGGTCAAAACTATACTAAGTGATGAAATTAAAATGCAAGACCAAGCTTCCTTGTAGCACCTAAAATTGTTTTATAAGTCGTACAATGGANTGTCATCTAAAGAGAAATTTTATAACAGAAGAGGTTGATTTCAAGCACCTAGATTTCGGATTTCATGTAAATCTAAAGTCAAAACTGCCTTAGAGTAAAATGCGTGCCCTTGTTTCAATTTTGACCCAAATTGTGTGATTCAAATTGAAGAAGTTGTAATTTGTGAATTTACACCTTGACATAGCCATATATTGGCAGTTCCATACAAAAAACTACCCGATGTGCATAAAGTATAAAAATTCCCTTGTAAAACTAAAGGGACAATTTGTTAAAGTTGTCTATAGGAAAGTGCACACCCAAATTTGGATAATCCTCCATAATTTAATATTTAAGTTGTAAATTGATTATTAAAATATTTTTAACATATTTGTACAATTAGGAGTGCATTTGCACTTCAATAAGGATGATTTTTATTCACAAATATTCATGACCTTTTGATGAATCAGAGGATGGTGGGTTATGAGAGAAATCAAGGTCAATGACATCTAACCAACCAGTTATAAATACAAAATGGAATAAATCTTAACTCTAATTTCTGCAATAGAATATAAAGGTCAATATTATAGGAAATATTACAAGTTACAGGGTTGTAGAAATGTAGTACATATTTCTATACTTATGTTTGTGCCATTTGAAAGTTAAAACCTTTTTCCCTACAAAAATACCAAAAGTTGTATTCTAGGACAAAGAGGGCCAATTTGTGTTGGTGCAAATTTTTCCTTGGTGCAAAATGCATGTCAGGCTACACTAAAATGCATGCCCAGGTCTCAAAACTCATTTAATTTGAGTAGTTCAAATTGTAAATAATTTGTTAAGTCATTTTGCATAAGCCTATATACTTATTTTTTCATTTTTAGTCACAAATGAAGTTGTTGTGCAATAATAGTCAAGAGATGCCTAGTAAAATCCTAGAAATTCCCAACCTGTTTGTAAAATGTAAGTGAAGGTTTTATTATACCTTAGATTTGAGTTGTGAAAGTTTTTGCTATTGTGGTTTATCATATTATACCTATTTATGTTGTTAAATTTGCAATTTCAAGTTTAAAAAGGGTTGTTGTGTAGAAGAAGTGAAGATTTCCTTGTAATTTGGAAAGTCTCAACCGTATTAGGTGAACAAATTAAAATGCATGCCCAAGATTCTATGTATCTCTAAAAATTGTTTTATAAGTTTTAAAATGGAGTTGCATATATGGAAAATTTACCCATGTCATCTAAAGTGCAATTTCAGAACATGATAGGTTTCTTTCATGCACCTAGATTTGGGATTACATGTAAATCTGAAGTGAAAACAACATTAGAGTAAAATTCACGCCTTAGTCCGAATGTTGACCCAAATTGAGTGGTTCAACTTGAATAAGGTGGAATTTCCGATTATGCACCTGCACATAGCCTTATAGTAGAAGTTTCATACAAACACATACCTGATGTGCATAAAGGCTAACAATTGCCTTGTAAAACCAAAGGGTGAACTTGTTAAAGTTGGTTGTAGGAAGACTCCATAATTTAATGTTTAAGTTGTAATTTGATTCTTACAATAGTTTTAACATGTTTGTACAATTAGGAGTGCATTTACAGTCCAAAAAGGATGATTTCAATGAACAAAGATTCATGACCTTTTGATGAAATATCGAATGAATATGTCAATATTATATGACATATTACAAGCTTCATGGTTGTACAAAAGTTGTAGAAAATTTATAGTGGTGAATTTTGTATGATGAGATGATATATATATAGGAAAATGAGTAATTCATTTCTTAATATGCGATATGTATTCCTTGAAAAGAAAATGCATGCTCAAAAATGGAAACTATGTGTTTTAGGCTTGAAAATAGGGCATGTTGTGCATGCCCTTGAGTAAACAATGCAATCCTTCACTACTAAAGAGTTGAAATTTTCAATAATTTTATAAATCCATCCCGTGATCATTGCTCTTGCGACGAAACCAGTTGTACGTCTCAAGAGCGATGAACATAAAGATAGTGGACTCCCGTCACTCTTGCGACGACCTTTGCTTATCGTCGCAAGAGCGAAAATCCAATGATGACCGTTACACTGTTTGACAAAGTCAACATTGACCATTACATTGTTTAACAAAGTCAACATTGACTTGGTCAATGTTCATCTTTCTTGCAATGAAAAAAAATATATAAATATTTTTCAAATTAGAGATGTTGTGATAATCTTCCTATAACAACGATGGTTCAGAAAAGGTATTTTTGTGCGGAAGAATGTCGCAGAATATTAGAGGTGGGAAAAAAAGTAAAGAGGGTGAAAAGGGTGATGGTAGATGTTATTTCCCTTGCAAAAAATGTTTCAATACACGTCCCGTAAGAATTTTAATAGAAACAATTAAAAAACATTGTAGGAAATATGGGCACATTGATGGGGGATCGAATGAATATCGGTTCATGGTAATTAGCTATCTATTCATTATCTATTTTTATATTGTCGATTTTATATAAAATTATATATGTATATATATTGTTTGAATATTTTTTATACACACTAATTTTGCATGATTGTTTGTAATTATAAAGTTAGAGTTGCCCTCTAACTTTCTGTAGAATATTGCACCAAGTAGTAGTAGAAATGATGTTGTACAAGCTGAGGAACATGATCAAGAAAATGAGGATATCATGGAAGAAGATGATGGGACAAATCAAGTTAATGATACCATGGAAGAATATGATGGGACAAATCAAATGATCCAAGATTTGTTTACTCAGTGAGATGAGGATGGAGACAGTGACGGTATTTATGATGAACCTCTATTAGAAAAGGAAAATAAATGAATTTATGAAGGCTCAAGAGAAAATATTCTCTCTACTACATTGTTGCTAGTGAAATTAAAGGTTATGAATAATTTGTCGAACACTTGTGTGACACGGATCCTAAGGTATGTAATATGTTTCATCTCATATGCATAAATGTTGATTTTTTTCTATTTTTTTTAGTGTTAATTAATGTGTAAAATAAGAATGCAATTTTTACGATTAATATTCTTTACATTAACTAGTTATTTGTTATGTTGTATATTGTTAGGTGAATTTTTGTTACCATCATCAAATATTTTACCTCGCACATATCAAGATTTGCATGTCATTATGAAATACATCAGAATGGATTATCAAACTATAGATGCATGTCCTAATGATCATATTATATATTATGGAAAACATGCTTCGAAAATAGAATGCCCACAATGTCTTATCAATAGATATTGAACCGATCAAGTAACAAAAAGGGTTCCTCGAAAGGTTCTTCTTTATATTCCCATAATTCCTCATTTTCAGTGATTGTTCAGGTGTGAAAGTATAGCGCGATTTATGGATTACCATGCATGTAAAAAAAGTGGAGATAGTGTTCTTCGAATGCTTGCCGATGGTTATGCATTTAGGGAAATTGAGTAAAAATGGGCAAATTTCAAAGATGAACCTTGTAATGTTAGGCTTTCATTGGCAGCTGACGGTGTTAATCCATTCAGAGAGCTTATATATATTTACTCATTGTGGACTATTTTTGTTATCAACAATATCATTCCTCCTTGGATGTCAATAAAGAGGGAGCACATAATGTTGACAATGATTGTTCCAGGTATTTGTTTACATTAATTTTTTGAATGTAACATTTTCATTTGTTTCATTTTTTGCATAATATCTTTTATTTATTTATTTACTTATATATACATATCATGGTTATAGTAATTATGTGTAATTTCAAACAATCAGGAAAGTACCAAGTTAAAGATATGAATGTATATATTGAGCCTCTTATCGATGAGCTACTAAAGTTATGGGTTGGCATCACTATGTATGACATTTGTAAACCAATCGGGGAGAAGAAATTTAAATTCTGTGGAATACTTTTATGAAAAATTCATGATGCCCTAGGACTAACACATTTTTGTGGTATGTAGCAATCTATTTCTCTTTAATACTATATATTTTTTTAAAGATATCATGTTGCATGTTTAATTTTTAAATAATCTCATCGTATAATTGACATTAATCCATCTGTTGCAAGTCTTCAAACAAAGGGTAAATTTTCATGTCTATTTTGTGGTCCTAAGATGAAGTATCGTCATTAAAAAAGTTTAGGAAAGGTGGTGTTTGATGCGTATAGGCACCTCCTCCCTAAGAACCATAGGTATCGTACTACTGAAAAACATATTTTCAATGGGAAAGAAGAGACTTGTTTAAAACCATGAAGAATGACACCTCACCTATGGAGGTTGGAATATAATAGAAATCATCAAGGTATGCAATTTATTTATGTATTGTATATGTAATGTTTTGAATTTTTATTTTAATAATTGAATTTATTTTACCGTATTTGATAATTATTGTTGTGGTTTATTTTATGCTTCATGAATGCCACCATCATGAAGGTTTTAATAATGAGATTCCACAATGAATGAAATGTTATCCCACTCAATTCATGAGGTTTCCCTACCATGAGGAGCTAAAAATAACTCATATGTTTGATACAATGCATATCGGGAAGAATGTGACAGAAACGTTATGGATAATCATAGATGGTAGGAGGGCTAAAGAAAAAATTGTCGAAATTTGTACTGACATTCAGGAAGCCAATCATGTAATACGAAGTGTGATCCGATCAAATAGAGATGGAGATTGAAACAACCTTCCATGGTTATTAAAAAAGCAACAAACTAATGATGTAAAAAAGGTCATTCAAAGAATTAAATTTCCCACGTGTTTTGCTTCAAACATAAATAATATCTTAATGAAGAAAGGTGAATTTGGTGGGGAAAAACACATGATTGGCATACCTTCATTAAGGTAATAATTTTGGTATACATATTTATATATTGGCCTTAAAAATATTTTAAGTTTTTTTATTTTTTTTGTCTACTTTGGTCGAAATAAATAACGATTCATTTTTTTTTGTTACAGTATGTTCTACCTCTATCTCTCCCAAACGAATTTGACAACAACATCAAACAAGTTATATAAGATCTTGGAAAATACATGAGGCAAGTAGTTGTGATTTATATGCAAAATGTTCTTTCAATTTGGTGAATTCAAAAGTATATAGCTCCAACAATTTTCAATGCACAAGAACACTACCTCATACACCAAGTTGAGGAGATTGAAATTTGTGGACCTATACACACAAGGTCAATGTGGATGGTGGAGAGGCACTTGAAATCATTGAAGGCTTTGGTTAGAAAAATAGCACGTCCTGAGGGTTCTATGGTGGAGGGATATATGGTATATCAATCCATGGTGTATATTAGTCATTATCTTCCTAAATTAATAGCGCCAACTATGCATGCAATAGATCGCATTTGGGATGTGAACTCCATCAAAAAAATTGAATATCAGGAGCACATGTTGGGGAAAGGTAGAATGAAAAAAATGAGAGGTAATATATTAATAATTGTGGAGATTTATATTAATACATATAATTTTATTTTATTTTTTTATTTTATTTTATTTTTTTTAATTTTTTTTTTAATTTTTTTTCTTCGTATTATATGATCATACTCGTTNACACCAAGTTGAGGAGATTGAAATTTGTGGACCTATACACACAAGGTCAATGTGGATGGTGGAGAGGCACTTGAAATCATTGAAGGCTTTGGTTAGAAAAATAGCACGTCCTGAGGGTTCTATGGTGGAGGGATATATGGTATATCAATCCATGGTGTATATTAGTCATTATCTTCCTAAATTAATAGCGCCAACTATGCATGCAATAGATCGCATTTGGGATGTGAACTCCATCAAAAAAATTGAATATCAGGAGCACATGTTGGGGAAAGGTAGAATGAAAAAAATGAGAGGTAATATATTAATAATTGTGGAGATTTATATTAATACATATAATTTTATTTTATTTTTTTATTTTATTTTATTTTTTTTAATTTTTTTTTTAATTTTTTTTCTTCGTATTATATGATCATACTCGTTAATATATTAATATCTGTTATTTCATAAATTATTAATATTTACCATGGAAGTTATAACTAATATTTAATATTAGTGAATTATAATTTTTTGATTCAGTTTTTGAAGATTAGGATGCACTGCATTTATACTTTGCAAACAATATTGACTAGATGAATGTATGGATTGAAAGATATAAACAACAACATGGCGGTAGGTTATCATGGCAATGACTGTCTGAATTGGTTAGAGATTCTCTTCGTAACAGAGATGCCAATGTTATGCAAAGGGAAATTGATTTATCATATGGTTTGAAAGTTGGATAGGAAAGAAAATTCACCCATTTTATATTATATTAATGTGACTACATGTGTACTGTCTTTTTCAAATACTTTCCAAGTTACATAAATATGTCAATTTATTAATTGACAATGCATATTTTACATATCTAGCATATTGCAGTTGAAACATCACATGGCTATGTGGTGCAATGGTCGTAAATTTCGCATCAAATAGTTGGATGAAACCAGGAAAACTTATGATAGTGGGATAAATACAGTATTCCAGGTCACTAATTTTTCCTCTAGGAGTGACATACATCCCCGAGAATCTGAAAATAGATACTATGGGTATTTGAATGATATAATTTTGTGTGACTTTAATTCCTTCAAATTAATTTTTTTTTACATCAAATGGTATATGTTACGAATGCATGAACGCGATGAGGAAAGAATTGTTATTCAACATGCCAATGTATTTCTGATGATTAAAACAACCGTGTTTGAAAGAGGAGTACATGATCGCTATGTTTTTCCAAGACAATGTGAACACGTCTTTTACTCAAATGTTCCAGGTGAGAGGGATTGGTCATTTGTTGTTAGATATGATCCAAGAAGAAGATGATATTGAAGAAGAATATGATTCTCCATATTAGACAGATCCGGAAGATCATGCAGGGTCGACATACGAAGAAGATGAAGAAGATCATGATCTAGATGTAGGAGACAATGCAATTCTTGATGATGATGTCGATGAAAATATGCTCGAAAATGACATTGATGATGATGATGATATCATCAATCCTTTCAAAACCATTTCTGAAACGGATTATGATGCAGATTTCGAGCTCAATGAAGAAGAATATACAGAATAAGTATGATTATATAGATGTTTTTGTAGTTTATATGCATGAATCTTACTAGGTTGCTTCGATTATTTTCTATTTTATAGATTGGGTATTGGGGAATTGAGAGTGATGTGAGGGGGAAGGGAGGGGCCATATGAGATTACAACTTTATGTGGTTGTCCTTGTTCAATAGAGGATAAATTATTCTTGAAACCAAGAGAATATCATTCATTTTTATCCCATCATGATTGTAGATTTCATCATTGTTGTCATAGTATTGCATCAACGAAGTTTCGATGAATGTGTTTGTCATTTCTATAGAATCTTCTTTGAAACTATTTGAAAACATGGGAATTTGGCCCATAAGTTATGTGGAAATAAGAACGTGCATTTCCAAACTCAAATATGACTCACACACTCACTCTATATATCTGATCTCGGCCTCGTTTCGTTTGAACTTTTCCTTGTGATGAAAAATCCCTCTTTTTTCGTTCATTGTCTAATCAATACCATAAAAATATATCCTTGCAATACTAGATGCGGGAACGTGTGTACTGTCGAGAAAAATTTAAAAGGAACAATGAAAATATAGTGTAATAAGACTAGACATGGGCGACAATGACCTGTGAATGGGGCCAACATTGAAATTTTTTCAAATTGTTTCTGTATGCACTAAAATTTTACATGGATAGACTATTTGAATGCCTTAACAATATGGGAGGGTTTTTGGAATCAAATTTGACTCTCACACCCACTTGTTTCCATCATCAATTCATCATCATGTAAACTTGAAACCCTATTTTTCTTTCAAAGTACACAAATAGCTTGACACAAGTTTTAATTTTACATGAACCTTTCTTCATTTTTCTTTCAGGTTCTTCATTGTACATGCAATGTATGTGTGTCATAGTTGTGATGAAAAATCTTTCTTTTTTTGTTCATTGTTTAATCAACACCATAACAATATGTCCTTTTAGTACTAGATGCGGGAACGTGTGTACTGTTGAACACATTTTAAAAGGAACAACAAAAAGACAGTGTATGATCTGGATTATTTTCGGCACAAAATGAGATTGGAGATATAATAAAGAAATGTACAGAGATATCTCAAATATCCAATAATATAACAAAAATGTATCAGAGATGCAACCATAAACACAGTTCGACACAAAATGAGAGAGGAGATATAATAAAGAAATGTACAGAGATATCTCGGATATCCAATAATATAACAGAAATGTATCAGGTATGCAACCATAAACACAAAGATACAATAATACACAATTTTCTATTAATGAGTGAAAATGTACAAAGACTGTAAAAATACAGAGTGAAAGACTCGTCATAATGGTGGCAGCTTATCTCTGAGAAGATATGTGTCTGCTACTCGCATTCACAAGAAGATGATTTTACAATGAGGCTCCAAAGGCCTTTTTATCATAAAGAAAATTCAAAACCATAACCCTGGAAGATGAAAAGCTAACAGTTTTGTGGACCTCATTTTGGGTATTTTGGTGTATCAACTTCACAGTGACGTAACTTTGAAATATGATCTTTGTTTGGGGTGCATGATAGATCGTTGGAAAGGTATTGTCGAGGAGATTCATTTTGGGGGCTCAATCAAATAATTTGGCTATCATTGAGGAGATCGATCCAGAAAAATCTTCATTTAGGCCTTCAAAAATGGCCCCAAAAGTTTAGGAACCGAAAAAATGCTAAAAACAGTAAGTTGCCAGGAAATTGTTTTGAGTGAGTTGGAATTGGTGGGTGGCCACCAATATCCACCTGGATCAATCCTCCCTCCTCAGGAAGAAATGGTCTCCATTGCATTGAATTCCTGGGGGAGAGGGGAAAGCAATTGTTGAATCTGAAGCTTGGTGAGTTGCTTTCCTTGCTAGAGACATTGCACTGCTTGGTTTGTGGAAGGTTTTCATGAACCTATTGTTGGCGGGGTTGAATTTGTTCAACCATTCAGGCTACATGAGATGATTGTGTGCAGAAGGAATCTTTGTGCTTTGTTGCAATATCATCGACCTGCTTCTGTTGGATAGAAGGTGCTTGGGCTAAGACTGTAGTGGTTGCAGTATCCTTTCGTTCACCTTTTTAACAGATTGTGAATAAGTTGAATTTTGTAGTCTGAGTTACTACCTTGAGGCATTGTTTAGGTGGGAAAATAGTTGGAACTACCTCTGGTATCTTGTAGAGATGACCCCCCAGAGTAACAATGCAACTACGGGGTCGAGACTCATAGATAGTGTGGTGTTTCCACATATATGGTTAGCCCAAAAGAAAATCACAAACATCCAGCGAGGAAAAATCACATAATGCCTCATCCTTGAAGGGTTGTATGTCATATGATAATCGACACTGATGGCTGACAAAAAGATCTTTTCCCTGGTGAAGCCACCTGATGTTGTATGGCTACGGGTGTGGTGTTGTCGACAATCCAAATTGTTTGATGACCTCTGTTGAGATGAGGTTCTTCTGGCTTCCACTATCAACAATAAAATGTAGTGGGTTCCCCTTCACCCACATCTGTGAATGAAAAAGGCACTCCCCTTCTTCAGGATCTGTTAGTTCTTCTGGTTGAATTGTTGCGGTCGTGACAATAGCAGTGGGGTCTACGTTGATGATCTGTCTTCTATTAGTATTTTCTGACTCAGATTTTGAATCAGGGTTTGGCTCCTTATCTTTGATCTCAACCACCAATGACTGTTTTGAGAAACATTCATCGGTGTTGTGCCAAGGGCTTTTGTGGAAATCGCACCATTTTCAGATGTTCTTCTTCATATTTCTGTGACCCTTCTTTTCCTATGGCTTGGAATGGTTTTTGGGAGACTATTTGTTAGGGACATCTTTATCATACTTTGGTTGTTGTGGATTTGAATACACAAACTCCCATTTTTTCTGGTGCTTAAATTTCTGCTCGATTTTAATATCATATCGATAAGAAGCATCGAGTGATGAGTGTTGATATTGTGGTAGCTTCGGGAGGTATCAACCTCCATTGTGACCCTTTGAAAATATTAGAATATTCTAGAAGAAAGAAAAGAAGTGAATGTAACCCTAGAATATATGTCGGCTAAGAGAGATAAGTAATATGAATTAATTAGTACCGAGAATGAGAAGTCAGCCCAGGAAGCCTGCCAAAGCCAATATAAATACATTGCGTTAGTTCTTATTTTACACACATCTCTCACAATTACAGTGAGAAACTTGTGTGCACTGCAGTCTGGAAGTCTTGTGCGCAAGTTCTGGAGAAGGTGCTACCACCAGTTCTGAAGCCTATTGTTTCTATCTTTCTGGGTTGGACTCTTTAATCATCTTTGGTTACTTCTTTCTTGGTGTTGGCGTCAAAAGTCACTCCTGGATTGCAGCAGGAGTAAGCCTGAGGCCCATCATTTTATGTCACTATTTGTTGATAGAGGGTGATGAATGGACGTAAACTCGGAACAATATTGTTCTAACTCATAAACTAGGCCAGACATGCACCAACAAATGAGGTCTTGGTTCAACTTCAGATAGTAAGTTGTAATAAGGGTGAGTAGGAGGAAGACTTCTGTGAGGAAATGCGAAGGGATGCTGTAGGCATCGAGCTTCCAACAACCTGTAGAAGAAAACCTTGAACACAAGAACTTCTTATATTCAAAAGCAAAAACACTAAAAGAACATAACAACGTTATAATAAATCCTTTATCATAACACAGTCATGAGAATTCATGTGAATCAATCAATCATGAACCCTTTCAGTATGAGATCGAAACAAGATGAAAAAGAGAGTTGCCTTACATTAAACAAGGAAATTTCATATATAGATACATAGCCAGGAAAACCAGTGCTTCATTAAAACATTACAGTCGGGAGCTCTGCTCTACCATCCATGCTTACAAAATATCAAAACTGAGTCTATATACTTAGAGTAATTCACCTCCTTGGCCCCAGGAGGGTAGCATGATATTCCTTCAGACTGTACATGAAAATTCTTTTCTGACACCGCTTCAAACGACATGGCTTCTATAGGTAAACTATCCATCGGAGTACCATGAGTTGACTGCTTCTGACCCTTCCCACACCTTCCATTTATGGGTTCAGTTGAGGTCTCAACCACCTGCTCAATATTCATTAATTGCTTCTTCCATGGAGGGTGGCCGAGACTGATCCGTAGAGAGTGACCACATGTCATCTTCCCAAAGCTTGGAGGCTAGTCTTCATTCCATGGAGGGTTTCATTCTCAAAGCAACCACAGGGCCATGCAACTGTCTTCAAGGACGCTTCGGCATTTTCCTTTCGGGGATTTCCTCATGCTGTGTCTAGGATCCCTGATACCCTGTGTTGCGAAATTTCCCTATCCAAACCAATGACTTGATCTTCCCTTAACATCGATGACCAGGATTTCTTCCTTATCCGGTTTTAGTCATCTATGGTCTGAACATGTGCCTATCTTTTCCCTTTGGCCCTACTTTCTATATGATAGTGGGTTGTGACCTTGCGCTAAAACTAATGGTACTCCATGGATTTTGGGTATCGGCAATGGGAGGGAGTGAACTCCTCACCCTTGATAGTCCCGGTAGCCGAAATGTCGAAACGACTCCTGGGGGATTTTACATTTTGTGTTTTGGGGTTTCAAAATGTAGTGGAGAAGTGACCCCTTGTCTTTCAAAGTCCCGGTAGCCGGAATGCTGAAATGACTCTTGGGGGCTTTTAAATTTTGTGTTTCGAGGTTTCGAAATGCAGTGGAGAAGCGACCCCTTGTCTTTCAAAGTCCCGGTAGTCAAAATGTTGAAACGACTCCTGGGGGATTTTACATTTCACGTTTCGGGGTTTCGAAATGCAGTGGAGAAGCAACCCCTTGTCTTTCAAAGTCCCGGTAGCTGAAATGCCAAAACGGCTCCTGGGGGATTTTACATTTTGTGTTTCGGGGTTTCAAAATGTAGTGGAGAAGTGAACCCTTGTCTTTCAAAGTACCAATAACCGAAATTCCGAAACGATTCCTAGGGGCTTTTACATTTCACGTTTCGGGGTTTCGAAATGCAGTGGAGAAGCGACCCCTTGTCTTTCAAATTCCCAGTAGCCGAAATGCCGAAATGACTAATCATTTCGTGACTTTTTCCATAAGAGATGAGCCCATGCGCTAAACCTCGTGCAACTCCGCGACTCAAGCTTACCCGATGACCGTCGATCTGCTCCATCTATGGATCCTCATCGTTGAAAACAAAATGACCACTCGCTTGATTTGAAGCTCGAAATGGACTTCTTCTGTGTGTTGCGCTTGGCGCTCATGACTGCGCCCTTTGAATAAAATGCATTTGATGGATTTTTCAACCCCATTTCTACGCATTTACACCAAGGGCCTGAAATCAGAGAGAAACACTGCCTTGTAATAATTGGTGCTAACATTAGGCTCCATGGGGGATAGAGTCATCCCTGTGATGCTCTAAGAACTCCTTCTGCAGTTCCAGTTGCCTTCTGTTGGGCTATAGAGTCATTTATTAAGCCAAAAATAAACAGAAAAACAATATTTACAAAACTAGAGGATCCGTCTAAGGCTAAAAAAAAACATTTCTTCAGGAAATGCCCATTTACTGGGCCGTTAAAAACCTCTTCACCCTCCAAATCCTGCAACCTATACGTGTTATTTAAGAATACTTCTGAGATTTTGAAGGACCCGATCCAGAGGGCATCAAACTTGTTGTGTTTTCCCCTATCATTCCTGGGTGCATCCCACTTAAACACCAAATCTCCCAGCTCGAATTCCTCCTTCCTGACCTTTCTGTCAAAGGCCTTCTTGATATTTTGTTGATGACTATGAGTTATGTCCATTACTTTCTCCCTGGCCTGTTGCACTTCCACCAATTTATGAATTCTTCTGACCATATGGTCTGGCTCTCCTTCATGATCATGAAATAATTTCACTACAGGTAAAGCGAGCTGAGTGGGAAACATAGCCTCCGTCCCATACACAACTTGAAAAGGTGATGTGCCCAGGGACTTCTTTGTTTTCACTCAATTGGCCCATAGAGAAAATTTGAGCTTTGAATCCCAGGCCCTCTTATTGTCTTCCAATAATCTTTTAATGAGTTTGATTAGACTTTTATTGGAATATTCTACCAGTCCATTTCCTTGAGGATAATAGGGAGTGGAGTGAATTAGTGAAATCTCGAACTGCTCACAGAACTTAACCAGAGGCTCAGACTTGAAAGAAGCAACATTGTCAGTGACAATTCTGCTGGGATAGCCAAATATGGCTATGATATCCTCCAGGAAGCTTATAATTACCTTGTGTGAATCACTCCTGGTGGGGGCGGCTTCTATCCACTTGGTGAAATAGTCTTTTGCAGTCAGGATCCATTTGTGCTAGCCACTTGGAGGAGGATGAATTTCTCCAATGATGTCCAACCCCCACTGTTGAAAGGGTGCTGAAGCTACTATAGGCTTTAGTGGAAAATATTTGAGCTACTTCTTTCCTGAGAACCTTTGGCATTTGATGCAAGCTATGACTTCTCTGCAGACATCAATGAATAAGGTGGGCCAGTAGTACCCATCCCTGAGAATTTTGTGGGCTTTGGTCTTCCAGAAATTATGCCCTCCACAAAGGCCACTATGGAAATCAAACATAACTTTCTGGGCTTCCTGTGGGTTCAGACACCTCAGAAACACCCCTAGAGGGTCTCTCCAGTACAAAACTTGGTCAATAAGGAAATATCTGACCGCCTTGAGCTTTAAATCTCTTGCCTTGCTTTTTCCCATTCCATCAGGAGGCTTCAACTCTTGCAGAAAGTACAAAATGTCTCTATACCAGGTGCATTCTGCTAGTGATAAGCTACCCCGAGAGATTTTGCTGGATGACTCAGGTTGCTGATTTCCTAAGAAAGCGTTGATGAAGCTAACGCCCAAGGCCTTGCAATTGGATTCATCCAACAACTTGGCTAAACCTTGCCCTTTAACCAACTTGGTGGGCTTTATCTCCAGGTCAAACTCAAGGATCTTGGCAATCCATTTACCTCTTCTCCCATCTATGTCAGGCTGTATAAGGATGTCTTTCACAGAGGCTGAAGGAACGTATGCAATCACTCTTGAGTGCAAGACATAGACTCTAAAAGCTTTGAGATCTTTCACTAAGGCATAGGCCTGCTTCTCCATGATCTCATACCTGATTTCTGCATCTCTTAATGCCTTACTAAAGAATGAAATGGGTTGCTCTTGCCCTTCCTCAGTTTTTTGTAATAAGACCACTGCTACTGTATCAAAAGAAGGAAAAGAAAAAATTAGGAAATCCTTGGAATAATCAGGACTGATCAACACAAGTGCCTCAATCAATGCCCTTTTTATTTGGACAAAATATTCCCTGGGTTCAGTAGTCCATTTTACTTCGTTTCCCTTTCTAAGCATGGCTGTGATGTGTTTCACCAACTCAACAAAATTTGAGACGAACCTCCTCAGAAAGTTAATCTTCCCTAAAAAACTCTGAACTTCCTTTCTAGACCTAGGAAGTGACAGGGTTTGAATTGCCTCTACCCTATTAGGATCAATTCTCACTCCCTCTGCTGATACTATATGGCCTAACAACTTCCCCTCCTTCATAGAAAACAAATATTTCTTGGGGTTTAAGGAAAGGCCAAACCTCTGGCATTTCAAGAAAACTTTCCTCAAGTGACAGCAGTGCTCTACATCGGACCTGGAGAAGACTATGATGTCATCCAGATAGATCACCACAAACTGATCTTTCTCCCTGATGAAGGCTATTTCCATGGCTTGCTGAAATGTTGCTCCTGCATTCATTAATCCAAAAGGCATTTTGGCATACATGAATGTGCCCAAAGGAATGGTGAAGGTTGTTTTTTCTCTGTCCTTAGGCATGACTGATATCTGATTATAGCCAGAAAAACCATCAATCATGGATATCCTAGATGCACCAGTTACCCTCTGCAATATGTGTTCCATGTTGGGCAAGGGATAATTGTCTTTCTTTGAGCTCCTGTTCAGGTTCCTGAAATCAACACAAAGCCTGATTTCTCCACTTTTCTTCCTCACCGAGACCAAATTGGCCACCCACTCAGAATATCTCGAGGGGACAATGATTTGGGCATCTAAAAACTTCTTCACTTCTCTCTCCATGATAGGCAAGAACATGGGATTTATCTATCTTAGCTTCTGCCTAAATGGCTTAGCCTCTCCCTTCAGTGGGATCTTGCGTTCAATGACAGCTGTGTCATATGTCTTGAGGTCTTCATAGGTCCATGCAAACACATTAGCAAATTCTCTTAACAACTCGGTATATTCGGTCCTCTGCTCTTTGGTCAAACTGCTTGAAAACTTGACAAACTTAGGCTCCTTCTGTGTTCCCATGTTGCACTCTGCTGTATCAACATCTCCATTTAAAAACCTATCCTTTACTGCCACATCATTTCATTGAACGGTCTTTCTAAAGGGACTAGTCCCTTGGGAATGTGATTTCTAGGCAAATGAATAATATGGTGATTATAAATTTTATTTTAAAATATCTCAAGGTGAGGGTGACTTTCGAGATCAGGATCCTGATCAATGTGCAATGCAGAAAATTCATCGACAGACTGAAGAAATTTTTTGATTTCAAGATCATCTTCGAATACCTTCCAATGCTTGATATTGTCTGAGATAGATGGCCTATATCTTATCTCAACATCATATTTGATCTTAGGTGGTAGAGGGATCCTAAACAGACTAGCTGAGACAACTAAGGAATCAGACAAAGTATTTTCCTCTCTTGGAATAAAAGAAATGTTGAACACTGAGAAGAAATTATCAATCAGGTCCCACACCTCATTTTTGTAACTCTTGAGCCGAGGATGCTTAGCCCGATAAGAATTTCTGACTTGCTGGATTATCAACTCAACATCTTTGAACACTACTACCTCCTCGATTCCCATTTCTTTTGTAGCCCTTAAACCTAGAACAAGAGCTTCATATTCTGCCACATTATTGGTAGCTTCAAATTCTAACTTGTATGATAGGGATATGGTTTCTTGACAAGGCGACACAAAAACCACTCCAGCGCTAGCGCCTTCTCTAGAAGAAGCTCCATCAAAGAACATATTCCAAACAGAGGTGGTTGGAGGAGGTATCTTGTGACTAAATATGGGTTGCTTTCTGATTTGAAAAGGGGCTTCAGGAGTATCAGTGAACTGCAATAAACTAGACCCCAAATCAATGTCAATTGCAAATATAGGATGATTGGTGGGGTATGCTTCATCACTAACAATGTAGGCCAGCTGAGCTTCTCTATACAAACTCCTGTGTTCCCCTCCAAATACTGGAATGGTGGCATATGTGAGATCCATCTGTAATGTTCCTCCAAGTTTTTTAATCCAAGATCTTGACAACAACATACCGAACTTGGGGGGAACATCAACTACTACAATGTCCATGACCACACTCTTCATTGGAAACTGAAATAAAGAGACCACCAAGTCTTTGATGAATCCAAGGCATTGCACCCTCCTTCAATCAAAAGAGTACAAATCATGATAAGCCTTTGTCACTTCCAGTCCCAATTCTTCCATGACTATTTTGGGCATAAGGTTGTGGGAAGCTCCTGAATCGATGAGGCAATTATGCAGCACCTTATCATGTATGTTCAGGGATGTGTAGAAGGGAGGGGATGAATCATCTCTGTCTTCTACCATGGGACCTAGGACGATTGCTGGCTTTTCATCTTGAATATTTACTGAGTCTGTGGAAGGTTGCGGGGACTCAGATTGTAGCAGTTTGGAGAGGGACCTTTTGAAATATTCATTTTTAACTAGTTCTGAGAGGGGTACGGGAATTCTAATCTTTTGAATTTCATGCTCAAAAATAAAGGAGGAAATAGGCTTAGGAGCTTCCCTTACCTCAGATACAGGTTCTTTGGCTGTTGGCGAAGTATTCTGAGTTTTCTTTTCTTTAGTAGTGATTGTTGCAGGTTTAGCAGGTTTTTTTTCTATGAGGGGCTGATCATGGCTATCAAAATTCCCTTCTTTCTTCTTTGACTTGATATGATATCTATTAGAAGTGTTGTTGGCCTTTTCCCCTTTACTCCACTCATTGATTTGAATGTTCATAAGGGATCCTTCATATGCAGATTGAGTCAAATGGGGAAAAGGGGAAGTGTCTTCAATACAGTGAATTTCGGGGTCGAGCTCATCTATCTCTTCTCCTTCCTCATGAGAAACTAGGCTATTTTGGAGAGGGGTTTGAATCCTCTGATCATCTCTATCTTTTCTCCTTTTTTCCCTTGGCAAATCCTATGGCACATTGTTGCTAGGCCTCCTGAAGCCTTTGTTATCAATATTTTGGGGATTTATGTACATAGGCTTCCCTTCTAACTCCCACCTTTCCATTCTAGCCGAACGCGACTTTAGCACTTTAGTTACCTCATCCGTCTGAAGGGGAAGGGGAGAGGAATTGGATGGGGAGGCTTCAGGTCTTTTCCTGGATATGTCTCTATCAACCTTATTCCTGAGTCGGTCAACAACCAATATGTTAGATTCTACTTCTATGACTGCATCCTGCATGTGAGCCAGAGTAGTATCTCTCCTTTCCCTCAACAGGAGGCAGAAATCGGGATCAAAAGCGCTAGCATAAGTGATTTTAGCAGAGGCTTCTGAGGGATTTATTTCAGCTGGGATCTTATTGTACATTTTATTGAATCTCTTGGAGAAATCAGAGACAGACTCTCCTTCCCTTCTCTTCAAAGACCCGAACTCTGTCATGTAATACATGAAGTCTTTTTTGTCTCCCCACTGTCTCAAAAAGGCATTATCCAAAGCCTCAATCCCATCGATAGATCCAAGAGGCAAGGCCCTAAACCACTTTCTATCCTCGCCTTCAATTCTATGGATGAAAATCCTCATCCATACGTCTGCATGTATGATAACATGATCATCTGTAAAACTGTAAAAGGCTTCAAGGTGTTCTTCTACAGCTATGTCCCCTTCGCCTGTAAACTTGGGCAGCTGCTTAAGGTAGCCATCTGCTGGAAGGGCATTGAGAGGCTGCGGTAACAAAAGGGGAGCATACCTAGCAGCTATTATAGCCTCCATTCTGGTCATGGGGGGATTTTCTCCTGCCATAGGAATATTAGGTGGAGGAGAACTTGGAGGAGAAGAAGCTTGAACAGGGGATACTGGAAATGAGCTTCCATTTGGAAGGGGGAACAATGGGGGATTTAGAGAGAAGGCTAAGGGGCTTGAGTTAGTAGATGCTTCTCTCTGTGCAGTAGCAGCAACAGTAATAAGAGGAGGGGTGGTAAAGCCAGGGGTGGGGAAATCTTCTGTGGTCCTGGGTCTATGCCAAGGTACAACTGAAGGGGAGAGGGGAGTGACAAGGATTTCTCCCTCCAATCCTAGAACAGGAGGGGAAAACTCAGCAGGAACACTTCCGGAATTTAGGAAACGGGAAACTTCAGAAAAAGGTCTACTAGGAAGCTGAGAAGAAGAAAATGGAGTTTCTACAGAAGGAGATGGAAAATTACCTGGTTCAGTGGTGGAAGTTTCTCCTTCAAAGGCTTTTCCTTTTCTGATAATCGCCTCTGGATCAGCTTCAGGTGTAGCTAGAGGCAGTTGTGGATGGGACTGCATGTGTCTACCTTTGGAAGCCACAACTAAAATAGTAGGTTTTCCACAGTGGAGTCGTCACAATGGAGTCACCAGGTGCATAGTATCAATCTCGTAGGGCTCTGATGCCTGATGCACCTTCAGAATCAGAGGTTCAATGTCGTTCGATTCCAGGGAAAATTTTCAACTTCATCCCCGACAATGGCACTAGAAAAGTTGGCGTCAGAAGTCATTCCTGTATTGCAGCAAGAGTAAGCCTGAGGCCCATCAGTATATGTCACTATTTGTTGATAGAGGGTGATGAATGGAAGTAAACTTGGAACAATATTGTTCTAACTCAGAAACTAGGCCAGGCATGCACAAGCAGATGAGGTCTTGGTTCAACTTCAGATAGTATGTTGTAATAAGGGTGAGTAGGAGGAAGACTTCTATGAGGAAATGTGAAGGGATGTTGTAGGCATCGAGCTTCCAATATCCTGTAGAAGAAAACTTTGAACACAAGAACTTCTTATATTCAAAAGCAAAAACACTAAAAGAACATAACAACGTTATAATAAATCCTTTATCATAACACAGTCATGACGATTCATGTGAATCAATCAATCATGAACCCTTTCAGTATGAGATCAAAACAAGATGAAAAAGAGAGTTTCCTTACATTAAACAAGGAAATTTCATATACAGATACATAGCCAGGAAAACCAGTGCTTCATTAAAACATTATAGTCGGGAGCTCTGCTCTACCATCCATGCTTACAAAATATCAAAACCGAGTCTATATACTCAGATTAATTCACCTCCTTGGCCCTAGGAGGGTAGCTAAGCTACCTCATTTAAGGCTTTATGTGTGCATGATATTCCTTCAGACTGTACATGCAACTTCTTGTCTGACACTTCTTCAGATGACATGGCTTCTGCAGGGAAAATATCCATCGACATACCACAAGCTGACTACTTATGACCCTTCCCACGCGTTCCATTTATGGGTTGAGCTAAGGTCTCAACCACCTGCTGAATATTCATTAACTACTTCTTCCATGGAGGGTGGCTGAGACTGAATACATGGAGAGTGACCACGTGTTGGCTTCCCAAATCTTGGAGGCCAGCCTTTATTCCATGGAGGGTTTCATTCTCAATGCAACCACAGGGCCATGCAACTGTCTTCAAGGACGCTTCGGCATTTTCCTTTTGGGGATTTCCTCATGTTGTGTCTAGGATCCCCGATACCCTGTGTTGTGAAATTTCCCTATCCAAACCAATGATTTGATATTCCCTTAACATCGACGACCAAGATTTCTTCCTTATCCCGCTCTTAGCCATCTGTGGTCTGAACAGGCACCTATATTTTCCCTTTGGCCCTAATTTCTATATGATAGTGGGCTGTGACCTTGCACTAAAACCAAAGGTACTCCATGGATTTTGGGTATTGGCGATGGGAGGGAGTGAACTCCTCAACCTTGATAGTCCCGGTAGCTGAAATGCTGAAACGACTCCTGGGGGATTTTACATTTCGTGTTTCGTGGTTTCAAAATGTAGTGGAGAAGAGACCCCTTGTCTTTCAAAGTCCCTGTAGCCAGAATGCCGAAACGGTTCCTAGGGGATTTTACATTTCATGTTTTGGGGTTTCTAAATGCAGTGGAGAAGCGACCCCTTGTCTTTCAAAGTCCTTGTAGCCGAAATGTCGAAACGACTCCTAGGGGCTTTTACATTTTACGTTTCGGAGTTTCGAAATGCAGTGGAGAAGCGACTCCTTGTCTTTCAAAGTCCCGGTAGCTAAAATGCTGAAACAACTCCTGGGGGCTTTTACATTTCGCGTTTCAGGGTTTCGAAATGCAGTGGAGAAGTGACCCCTTGTCTTTCAAAGTCCCGATAGACAAAATGCCGAAACGACTCCTGGGGGATTTTACATTTCACGTTTCAAGGTTTCGAAATGTAGTGGAGAAGAGACCCCTTGTCTTTCAAAGTCCTGGTAGCTGAAATGCCAAAATGACTAATCATTTTGTGACTTTGGCCATAAGAGATGAGCCCATGCGCTAAACCACGTGCAACTCCGTGGCTCAAGATTACTCGATGACCGTCGATCTGCTCCATCTATGGATCCTCACCGTTAAAAAAAAAATGCCCGCTCGCTTGATTTGAAGCCCAAAATGGACTTCTTCTGTGTGATGCGCTTGGCGCTCATGACTGTGGCCTTTGAATAAAACGCATTTGATGGGTTTTTCAACCCCATTTCTATGCATTTACACCAAGGGCCTGAAATCAGAGAGAAACACCCCCTTGAAAGAATTGGCGCTAACACTTGGTGCATTAGCCTTGCTCAGCTATTGGTTTTCTACTAATATTCTTCTCTTTGTCAAGGTCAAGGTGCTCGGAGGGTGGCTTCGGCATATGGTTGGGTGACAATAGTGATATTGTCTATGGTAAAACGAGCACATTCTAACAAGTTATGGGCCCACACCTTCTTCATTCAGTCTAACCGCTGGAAGGAAGCATAGCCATTATCATACTAAGCTAGTTGAAGAAATTCACTAGGGTTTACTAGAAGGAGCATCTTCCAAGACAATGTTGCTAGGGTTACTAGTAGGAGCAGTTGCAGAAACCCTAAAACCTCGATCCAACACCTTGTGATGGAAAATCTCACTCAAGAAGAAGGTATTCAAGTGTACCTTAGCCCAACACACCTCTTGGCACTCTCAGAAGGCAGAAATGTCAAATTTGAAGTTTTGGATCAAGGCATGACCAGTCACCAGTCAACCAAAGTCATGAGTGAAAAGATTAATCATCTACACTACTTAGCACTCATAGGAACGATTGAAGATGACATGTGGATAATTGATAGTGGAGCTTCTAGGCATATGACGGGAGGTCAAGCCAGACTCTCAAATGTAAATGAGAAAAAGACACCGCATAAGGTAGAGCTTGGAGACAAAATCTCTTTGTTGGCCCTTGGTTATGGAAGCAAGTGAATATCAAGGAATAAAAAGGAAAATGCGAACTTCGCAGAAGACATAGTGACTGTTACTAGGTTGAAGTGAGCCAAAGAACACAAAATATGGAGTGAAGTAAGACGTTGGATGAGGAGATTGGGGATGACAGATAAGAAAGGAAGAAGGATCATGGACAACTCAACAAGTGGAAAAATCCACCGTTATATGCTTTGGAGCACCACGCGAGAAGGAAGGAAAGACAGAGCAGTGAAGCCCTAAAAATATGGGTCAATCCAGAGTAATCCTAGTCACTAGAGTGTCCAGATCACTGTCAATAGTAGTTCACCACATATATATTCAGGAACCCTAGGAAGATCTATGGCAGATGAGATGAGGCTTCCTATATTTAGGAGAGATGGATCTGAATATCCTGACCAACACTGGTTCCTATGTGAAGTCGTATGGAATACTAAAAATGTCACTGATGAAGCTATCAAAAGAACCCAGTTTAGTACCACTTTAAGGGATAGCGCAATGAGCTGGTACATGAAGCTTTTTCAAGGACTTGCACAGCCTAAGCCACTGAAATAGATTAAGAATGCGTTGATTGCAGGGTTCAAGAAACCCAAGTCGGAATTAGTGTGCATTACATAACTGAAGGAGATCAAGCAGAAGGTGGTTGAACCTTCTTGGAAATTCGATCAAAGATTCAAAACCTTAACAGGTCGATTGAATTTTCAGATCCTAGATGAACAGAACAAAGAATGGTTCATTGTTTCCCTCTTATCACACATCATAATTCCTCTAATGCAGAAGAATATTGCTTCACGTGTTGAGGTGCTGGAGATCACCATGAAGCTAGAATCAACCCCTATGGGAGAATCCAGCTCAGGTATGAGTCAGATCTTGAGTGAACTGACTAGTTTGTCTTTCCAGGTCGAAGATATGAAGAAATACAAGGGAAAATATAAAAGATAAGACATCTGGTGTGTCATATGTAGATCAGAAGGCCATGAAAAGGAACATTGTCCCCTATTCAATGAATACTTGTATTCTGGAGATCTGATCCCTTTGAAGCAAGTCACCTTACCTTGGTGCGAGGTATACAGAAACATGCATCGCCCTGGTGAGTGCTACTACATGCAAAAGTATGTTCAGACACCTACAAATTTGTACTGTACATTCTCTGAGTCCGTAGGACATGATTATAGGGATTGTAGGGCTTACGATCTCATGCATGAAAGGTCGAGAGACATATATAAGATTCAAGGGAAATTACAACAAGAAGGAAACACTACACAGTATAACTCTCTTGGGAGAGGAAACTTCAATCCTCACTGTGGATTCAGAGGAAGAGGACAAGGAGGAGGAATGGGTCGAGGCTGAGGAAAGATCATCTGTTATAACTGTGCATAACCAGGACACCTCGCAAGGGATTTTCATAACCCTTGTACCACTTGCATCTACTTTAGCACGTTTGGCCATGTTATAGAAGATTGTCCTATGCTTCTAGCTAAGCTTCAGGAAAGACGAGGACCTCAACAGAACCTACAAGTGAAACTGATATATGTCGAGCCTCGAGGAGAAGACCCTAGAGTCACTGTTATAACTAGTGGATGCATTGTTATAGGAGAAGAAAGAATGACCCAAGGAAAGATTATAGAAGATTCAGGAATCAGGAAAGCTACAGAGAAGAAACAAATGTTTGATGCAAAGAAAGAAAGAAAAATGTTTGAGGAATAAAGGAAAGAATTCAGAGGAGACCAAGGTTCCTCATCAAAGAAAAGATTAGAAGTGAGAGAATATGGAATGCCTCAGGCACTTGATCAGTCTGCTTTGCTAAAAGAAGGAAAAGAGGTAAGAAATCTCATGGAATTTTTATATACTTGTATTAAGTTGATTCAGGATGAAAGCGTTGTACAAGAGTTACAAAATTTAATCAGACAATATGAACTAGGAAAGATAGACCCCTTACTGAATAGGCTGAAAAAGATCTTTTAATGACTGTGGATGAGTTTTTAATCGCATGTGTTAATTAACCATTTAAGAAGCTGAATGAAAGAGGATGAATTTAATGAAGGAACATAACAGCCATAAAATAGTATATAGATCTGAACTGAAGAAATAAGAACAACAAACCATAACAAGAGAAGTGATAACGGAGTTCGGCACAAAATTGCCTACATCTTCGGGCCTTTGTCTCAGTGGGGGAGGCTTATTTATTTCTGTTCAAATCTCAAAATTACATCACAACAGTGCCATTAAGCTAGAAGATTGATCTGGTCATATTCTTCTAGATCTCTAGAACCCAGCAGAAGAAACAACACACAAAACGGATGACTGGAGCTCCCAGAAATGGCCCGCAAGCTTCTTCTCATCAACAACTTCCCTGCATAAAAATGGATTTGGCTTGGATTCCCTTCAACATAACTCTACTCCGAGTGTCCTCCATGGCCTCAAACAGGCCTAGTTTTTATAGATCTAAAGTTTGTTATCCATCCTCAACTTCCTCCCAAAATCTGGGCTCAAATAGGGCTCAAAATCTCCCAATAATGGATAAAATCCATTAATTACAGGCATAAAATAATAATAAAAAACTATATAGTTTAAAAACCAATTTTATACCAAATTAGGGCACAGCCCCTTTTGGCGCACGCCCTTGGGCATATGGAAGTTCTCCATATGGCTAGGCGCTCCACCTGTTGTGCGCTAGCCCCTTGTCCGGGTTGGCTCCTAGTCTTCGGGCGCGTGTATAGGACCGAGGGCTAACCACTTAGCCACTTCCCTGTGTTTATTGGGATAGAATCTTGGTTGTATGGGGCTGCCCAAGAACCAAGGGTCGGGCCCTATCCACATAATTCGGTCGTATGAGATGGCTAATGCAACCGCGGGCTAGGGCTAAGCCCCAACCCTTTCCGCCTCTAACTAAACATTTTATTAAATTTAAATAAAATGTTTTCCATATCCATAATAAGTAACACCAACAGATCATGTGGTAAGCCCAGTCCTACTAGTCCATAGCTCGGAGGAGGTTGAGGGTTTGACTCCGGTGGAAACCCCAAAATTTTGCAAAACCCAAAAGCCAACCAATGGGTGCCATGTGGCAGCCCATGCCTGGGCCACGTGGCACTTCTCCATTCACTGAGAATGATGCCATGTGTCAAATGTTGATTCACCCACATGTCTGTCGAGGTGTCTACCCATTCATGTCCAGTCAGCAACCGTACTGCCACATCAGCGTGCCACTGTACCTGCCATGTAAGCCCGTGCCACATGTCACCCTTACAGTGGTGACACATGTCACCCTATGATTGGTCTAAATCACCTTCCGTATGCCCCATCACCTGCCAGATGTCATCTTCAGATGCTGCCATGTCAGTTGTACAGACTGTACAGTCAAACCCTTTTTTTGTCTATTTGTGTTTTCGATTAGAATGTGATTTCTTTCGCATATGAAGCCCATTTGACAAAGTAAATATATGACTAGAATAGGGAGAATGAGACGGGAACAATGGAATTGGTTTCGTCTGATTCTGACCACTTTCATTTTTGAGCCTTTTTTAGCCCTGTCAGGCTCCTAGATCCAATTCTGGATCACACCTCCCCACTAAAGGACCTTTTGGTCCCCAAAATCTTACAAACATGGACTTTGACTAATTACATACTCATAATGAGAAAAAAAAAACACAATGTTGTACAAAAATGATGTTATAACAGGTCATCATTTCAACATGTGTGATTACATTAATGGAAGCAAAATACAATGAAGTTGAGACATCCACTTCTGGAAAAACCAAGTGAATGGTTTCTTTCCTTCATGATGTTCCTCTTGCTTCGCTGGTAATCCTTCCTCCTTCATGAGTACATGCAAAATCCTTTTGTCCTTCCTTGGATGAATCTCTGGATGAAGCTTCCAACAACTAGCCTTTTGATGTCCATTCTTGTTGCAAAACGTGCAATGAGTTTTTGGCATCCATACGTGTTTACCCTTCTCTTTATTCCATTGTGGAGTTGAGACTTAATGTCGTGTTTCCTTCCTGGTTGACATAGGTTTCCTGTACAAAGTTTGTCTCTTCTAACACTTGGCAACACAATGCTTGGGTGAATGACAATAAGTACATGGATAAAGATTCCACAAGTTCCAGATTACTTCATTATGCTTATTATAATCAAAATGAGAATTCGTAAAAACATGACCATTATACCTTCCATGCTGATCTCCACTTTGATTTTGAGATGACTTGCATTCACTACCACAATCCTGAAGTAATGCGCCATTACATTTGGTGAAGTGTTCCTGCAATGATTTAAGTTGGCCATTTGAAGCATTGCTTGCTTCCGAAGTTTTGGAACCTATCTTGGAGGTTTCTCCAAGGTACCCTTCGCCATATCCCAATCCCAAATATCGAGGCCTTTCCACAACCTCAATGGGATTAACAATGCCTTGACCTTTACATCCAAGGCCCTTCCCTTCTTCATAACCCATCTTGGTTAGTATTCTCAAACCTACACCTTTTGTATGTTTTTCGAATGCACCAAAACCAACTTGATGAGAATGAGGAAAATTTGATGAGGAACCTTCACTTCATACCTCAGATATGTTTTCTGAAATAGATGTAGAAGGAAATTCCTTCAATCCTTCTTTTCCTTTGCTGTTCTTTGAAGCTTTCACTTGAACCGTGCTCTTTCGTTCCAAGTAGTCTTCATACAACACCTTCACCATCTCGGCCATGGCAAACACCGAATTTCTGAACTCCTTCTNACCCATCTTGGTTAGTATTCTCAAACCTACACCTTTTGTATGTTTTTCGAATGCACCAAAACCAACTTGATGAGAATGAGGAAAATTTGATGAGGAACCTTCACTTCATACCTCAGATATGTTTTCTGAAATAGATGTAGAAGGAAATTCCTTCAATCCTTCTTTTCCTTTGCTGTTCTTTGAAGCTTTCACTTGAACCGTGCTCTTTCGTTCCAAGTAGTCTTCATACAACACCTTCACCATCTCGGCCATGGCAAACACCGAATTTCTGAACTCCTTCTCATTTTGAGAAATTCCTCCTGTAGATGCCATTTTCTTCCTTGAGATGAGCTATTCCCTGGCTAACATGCAAAACTCAAATTCCAAATGTCAACTAGCTCTGATACCACTTGATCCGAAAAAGATCTTTTAATGACTGTGGATGAGTTTTTAATTGCATGCGTTAATTAACCATTTAAGAAGCTGAATGAAAGAGGATGAATTTAATGAAGGAACATAGAATCCATAAAGAAGTATATAGATCTAAACTGAAGCAATAAGAACAACAAACCATAACAAGAGAAGTGATAACGGAGTTCGACACAAAATTGCCTACGTCTCTGGGCCATTGTCTCAGTGGGGGAGGCTTCTTTATTTCTGTTCAAATCTCAAAAGTACATCGTAGAAGTGCCATTAGGCTACAAGACTAATCTGGTCATGTTCTTCTAGATCTCTAGAACCCATCAGAAGAAACGACATGCAAAACGGATGACCGGAGCTCCCATAAATGGCCCGCAAGCGTCTGCTCCTCAACAACTTCCCTGCATAAAAATGGCTTTGTCTTGGCTTCCCTTCAGCATAAATCTGCTTTGAATGTCCTCCATGGCCTCAAACAGGCCTGGTTTTTATAGATCTAAAGTTGGTTATCCATCCCCAACTTCCTCCCAAAATCTGGGCTCAAATAGGGCTCAAAATCTCCCAATAATGGATAAAATCCATTAATTACAGGCATAAAAAAATAAAAAAATCAACTATATAGTTTAAAAACCAATTTTATACCAAATTAGGGCAAAAACCCTTTTGGCGCGCACCCTTGGGTATATGGAAGTCCGCCATATGGCCAGGTGCTCCACCTGTTGTGCACTAGTCCCCTGTCCAGGCTGGCTCCTGGTCTTCAGGCGTGTGTATAGGATCGAGGGATAACGACTTAGCCACTTCCCTGCATTTATTGGGATAGACTCTTGGTTATATGGGGTCACCTGAGAACCAAGGGTCGGGCCCTATCCACATAGCCCGATCGTATGAGATGGCTAATGCAACCACGGTTTGGGGCTAATCCCCATCCCTTTCCGCCTCCAATGAAACGTTTTATTAAATTTAAATAAAATGTTTTCCATATCCATAATAAGTAACACCAACAGATTATGTGGTAAGCCTGGTCTTGCCAGTCCATAGCTCGGAGGAAGTCGGGGGATCGACTCCGGTGGAAACCCCAAAATTTTGCAAAACCCAAAAGCCAACCAATGGGTGCCACATGGCAGCCCATGCCTGGGCCATGTGGCACTTCTCCATTCACCAAGAATGATCCCATGTGTCAAGCATTGATTCACCCACATGTCTACCGAGGTGTCTGCCCAGTCATGTCCAGTCAACAACCGTATCGCCACATCAGCGTGCCACTGTACCTTCCACGTAATCCCGTGCCACCTGTCACCCTTATAGTGGTGACACATGTCACCCTATGATTGGTATAAATCACCTACCATACACCCTGTCACCTGCCACATGTCATATTCATATGCTACCACATCAGCTGTATGGACTGTACAGACAAATCCTTTTTTTTCCTGTTTGGGTTTTCGATCAAAATGCGATATCTTTCACATACGAAACCCATTTGACGAAGTAAATATATGGCCAGAGTCGGGAGAATGAGATGGAAGCAATGGAATTGGTTTCATCTGATTTTGACCTCTTTCATTTTTGAGCCTTTTTTAGCCCTGTCAGGCTCCTGGATCTGATTCTAGATCAGAAGTACACCAAATCGGTAAGAAGAGAAGGAAAAATAAGGAATTACATTTGAATTCTCAAATAGGAGAGTATGATATAGATTATGTAGTCCTCGACTTAGGGTTGGAGGTCAATGTCATGACGAAGCAAACCTAAGCACTGATGGGAAAACTAAAGTTGATCTATTCACCCATCAGGCTTAGGATGGATAATCAACAAGATGTCAACCCCTTTGGCAGATTAGAGCATGTCCCCGTGGACATCAACAGAGTAAGAACGTTTCCATATTTTGAGATAATTGAAATAGTTGATGATTGTGGTCCTTACCCCGCGCTGTTAGGAATTGATTGGGCTTTCAATAATTCCTCTGTGGTTGATTTAAAGAAAAGACGTATTACTTTTGAAAGAGATGGCCTTAGGGTTATTTCAACCTTAGATCCAGATGAAGGTCATCGATACACAAAGCCCATCAGAGAAGAAGACCACCCATATGAATTGAAGAACATATACAAATTAACAGCCAGACAACATGATTACATTATTCCTACAACCGATGGAAACTTAAGCTAGCGAAGTGATAACATATGCTCAGCAGACTCAGAAGAAGCACTAGAGAACTGGCAGAATAATATGTATGAAGTATCTACAAGAAGACGTGCTAGATTAACCAGAGAAGTTTGTTGGATTGGGAAAATAGTAAGAAACTTACCCACCTTTGATGGTCTGAATCCTTTAGAAACCTTCTTGTCGTACTTTGAAGAAAGTGTACCAATACAACAAAGATTATTGGCAATGGATGAGGCCCTAAAAGCCACACCCGCAATATGGTGGGCGACACACAAAAGTATTATTATAGATTGGATACATTGTCGTACCCTGATGACAACACGATTCTCAGCACAAGCAGAAAGTTGCGAAGTAAGGTATACAGGTCGAAGCTTCCCAAAGGACCATGTGCGAAGCTGCGAAGAGGCCTGGAGAGACATTTTGCAAGAGTAGTGGGTGCACAAATTCATTAACACACTGTACACAACCCCTATCAACTGGTACCTCCAAGCAGAGTTGTGCCTCATCACTACAGACTGGGAAGGTGTGACTCAGAATTTTGTAGCTACCTTCTTATTTGAAAGTCAATTTCCTTTAGTAGATCAAGAACTACATATTGTTATACATAAAGTATTTGAGGAGGCCTCTAGCCTCCCTTTAGAGAAATACGAGGATGAATGGATTGTGCCTCTCTAGAAAGTGCAAGGCTATTACAACATCAATGCTAATGAAGACGATGATCCTAGGAAGGTGAACAATGCAGAAACAAAAGGCCAAATATATGTAGAAGGACCAGGAGTTGAGCTACCATTTATTGGACAGCCGATCAAGATTAAGAAGGTCAATATTGGAACAGAGCAGGCACCAATGTTTGAAAATGTTGGAGATTACTGGGATGATGCCACCATTGACAAAATTACAAAGTTACTACATGAATATCGTGACTTGTTTCCAACCAAGTTCACTGATATGAAGGGAATTAAAGGACCTATGGGAGACATGAGGATCCCTTTGAAGCCATATGCTAGACCATTCAAACAGATACCCTACATGAATATAAGGAGAAAGTGAAGAGTGAGCTCGACAGAATGCTGGAAGCAGGAATTATAGAACTTGTCGAAGAGTCAGAATGGATTAGCCCTACAGTGGTACAAGACATGAAGACAGGAGAGATCATGATCTGCGTAGATCTCAAAAAGATGAATGATGCATTTTTACATGATCCCTTCCCTACACCATTCATTGACAAAGTGTTAGATAATGTGGGAGGCCAGGAAGTATATTCTTTTATGTAACGATCCTCCACGTTACGCCGACAACCTCTTATAACAAGTGCAATTTTTTTTTTTTGTGTGCGTGCGTATAAGGGTAACAAGACATTATACTTTGTGCCACCACATGACGACGCATCATGATGCATGCAACTGCGATATCAACATAAATATCTAGGACACACATCAACATTTTCCAGTAAAGAACAACAATCAACTGACCTAATAAAAAGACTGACTACCCATCCATCCTACCCTGCAATGGTTAGGACCTCCAAGACACATAAGAAATGCTCAAGCCCAGGTTCCCATAGATTTTAACCATTTAAGGTCTCAAGGCTGGCAACTATTCTGAGGAACATGGAGGTGTCTACGTCCCGCCCGACACAAGCAGACCAAGCACACAAAAGTTTACAACCCAGTACAACATTACTTAAACAAAGGGCTACAATCTATAAGTGTCTTAAGGCCATTCCAATGCACAACTTTAGATCATAATTCATCATCAAGGTACCCTCTAAAACAACATTCAAGGGACCTTATTGTACAAGTCTGAACTTCGACTGGTTTAACATTTAACAAGGAAATTAGTCATTAATTATAATCGTAAATAAAATGAATAGTTATAATTGTCAGTTAGCGCAATAATTAACATTCAATCTTTAATTATAGATCAATAATTAACGAAATATCCTAAAATCATTTGACACAAACATTGTAAAATTTACATCAACATTCAATCAATGATCTAAACTTATAATTCAATAGACAATAATTAGGAGCCAATAATTGTCTCAACAATGCAATGATCATAAATCCCTAATTAACGCAATATTCAATTTTTTTTTCGCAAGCATATAAATTAATATTAGCATTAACTCAATGATCTAAATCTATAATCGATAGCCAGTAATTGAGCACCAATAATTAACGCAACATCCAAAACAAAAGTAATGATTTCATGGTGCAAAACGGTAACTCAATTCAACAAGCATCACCTCTTTTCATGGCGCCTACTAATTATTAGTTCCCTTCAAGGCACATGGACACACCATCATAACATCAATTGTAGGTATGCAAATTTTGGAAATAAATAATGCTTGAAAATAAATTTTCTGCTTAAGAGCTTACCCAATTTGTTGTAATTACCATAAACATTTTAGCATCAATACTATCTATAAATAATTTTCCTCTCTATCTACTGGCCCTTAGCCTTAATTGAGGCATTGACTAATTAAAGCAGCTTTCTTTTATTACATACTAACTGAAATAAAGTAATTGCTTGTTAGGAAATGTTAACTGAAAGGTAAGTTACCTTTATTAAAATAAAGTGGATTTCCCTTTTTAAATACTAACAAATTAAAGTAGTTGTTTCCATGAATATTAACTGGAAAATAGATTGCTTTCATTTAAAATAAGGTAGATTGCTATTTTTACGGACTAACATAATAAGGTAGTTGCTTCTATGAAACATTAACTAAAAAGTAGATTGTTTTTATTGAAAATAAGGTAGATTGCTATTGTAAATACTAACAAGTAAAGTAGTTTCTATTATAAAGTGGAATGCTTGATTAATATAAAGTAGACTGCTATAAATAGCCAATTAGGGTAGTTAGCTAATGATGTTATTGCTATCTTTAATAAATCTCATCCTGTCAACATTTTCTGAGTTAAGTCACTCCTCCATCTTCTGGCCATTAGATTTAAACAAGCATTATAAAATAGGGGCTACTATTAGGTAATGAATACAACAATAATATGGCATTTAGTAACGAGACAAGTAAAATCGATCCTATCAATTAATGTAACGCTGTCATCTCTTGTTCCAGTCGTTCCGTCTCCTTCTGTTCCTTATAAGGGCGGTTTAAAGGTGCATTGATGAGAGGCTGCACCTGGGATCCATTGGGATGGCTGAGAATAGCAAGAATGGCCGATTAAGGAGGAATGCAGTCCACCCAAACACCCATAGTAATAGAAAACGCCCACATTAATACAAAACGCCCCCAGTCATATATAAAAACGCCCACAGTCAATATAAAAACGCCCACAGTCATATTTAAATGCCCACAGTCATATATAAATGCCCACATTAAAACAAAATGCTCACAGTCAAAATAAAAACACCCACAATCATATTTAAACACCCACAGTCATATATAAATGCCCACATTAAAACAAAACACCCAAAGTCAATATAAAAATGCCCATAGTCATATATAAATGCCCACATTAAAACAAAATGCCCACAGTCAAAATAAAAACGCCCACAGTCATATTTAAATGCCCACAGTCATATATAAATTCCCACATTAAAACAAAACGCCCACAGTCAAAATAAAAATGCCCACAGTCATATTTAAATGCCCACAGTCATATATAAATGCCCACATTAAAACAAAACACCCTCAGTCATATATAAAAATGCCCACAGTCATATATAAATGCCCACAGTCATATATAAACGCCTACAGAAATACAAAACGCCCATTGTAATAGAAAACGCCCACATTAATGCAAAACGCCCTCAGTCATATATAAAAACGCCCACAGTCATATATAAATGCCCACAGTCATATATAAACGCCTACAGAAATACAAAATGCCCATCGTAATAGAAAATGGCCACAGTAATATAAACACAGTCACAAACGCAGAAATGGTAGGTAAAACATAGGATTTAGTGGTTGAAATTCGTGTGGTATCCTCCACAAAATCGCAGAGACATACAACAGAAAAAAAAAAATGCAGAGTAAGAAGAAACATTTTTATCACCATCACCCGATTTCAATTGCCGAAGAACAGAAAGGAAACCCAAACAATCTGACAAGAACCCATGCAGATTTAAGCCAAGTAGTTTTCATCTTTTACAATAAAGAACACCAATAAGAAACTGCAACCAATAGTAAGAGAATGCCAGAGCCAAGGATAACTCATCGAAAGGATCGTGGGGTTATAACAGTCTAGGCGCAGAAAACAACAACAAGGAAACAGGATGATCCAAAATTCAACACATCAATCGTCATCATAAGGATTCATATACAACTTTAAACAATTTTCCTTTTATTCTTAAACAAACAAATGCGCTTGCGTACCTGTGAACGACGGCAAATAACCCGAAGATGTTATCCCGCACTTGAGCTCAGTGTCGCTCCCGCTCGCCGANGAAACAGGATGATCCAAAATTCAACACATCAATCGTCATCATAAGGATTCATATACAACTTTAAACAATTTTCCTTTTATTCTTAAACAAACAAATGCGCTTGCATACCTGTGACCAACGACGAATAACCCAAAGATGCTATCCCGCGCTTGAGCTCTGTGCCGCTCCCTCTCGCCGACCGTCGAAACCTCACCAATACCTCATAGCCAACACTAGGGGTACTCTGCTTCCCCCTTAGCCCCCCGAGACACAAAGGGGCCACACACTATCCAGATGGTACGTCTAGCTCCCATCTCGCCTCACAAGGCCGAGCTACCACTCCTATCCGAGCTGGGAAAACCAAACTCCTCACAAGTAAATCAGTCAAGTCACTAATCCGACAACGTAATGTTACGCTAACTGTCAATCCCTTTCTTCCTTGTCCTCTCTCTCTTTTATAGAATTTTAGAACTTCCATTCTTTCCCTAATCTCATTAAATTTTAAGTTTTAATAAAATCTTCTAAA
>SNQJ01S0058384.1:9217-35261 GCA_010110895.2 Picea sitchensis | reverse complement strand
AGGTTTTCCTTGCGTTTCTCAACTCCAACTGCAGTTTCCCTTTCTTTCATTCTTTCTTCTTCTTTTCGCATGCCAGCATTCTCCCTGATTTTCTGAACTGGCTCTTTGCATGCCTCCTCTACGCATGCCACATCATGCAACGCTGTGTTCCTCCTGTCTTAACCGCCAGTCTAATTTTAGACTAAAAGTCCTTCCACCGTCCAGAGTGATTAGAGAAACCCAACTGGAAAAAACTTCCAGACTTGTCAAAGAAGATGAAGGACCCCCGCAAAACCCTAGATTTAGCGATGTCAAGCTCCATTGATTATGCATTATTTCCATTTGATGTTGGCCACACCAATCGCGTTGTGAATGGCATCATTCATGCTGTTGCTTAAAGAGAACGATTGGTGACTTTTGTTGCTAGTCATGGTCGTGGCTAAGGCGTGCGGTTTTATCAGCAAAGATCCAGTGTTGTTTCAGCATAGTTTCCAGCACTGTGTTTCAACCCAGCGCTATCTTTCAGCATATGTATCAACACTGTGTTTCAACAACTGTTCCAGCCCTGTGTTTCAACATATGTAACATTACTGTGTTTTAGCTGTTACAGCACTGTGTTTCAGCATAAGTTCCAGCTCTGTTTCAGCATCGTGTTTCTGCATCTGTGATTCAGCTTCTGTGTTTCAGCATTTGTGTTCCAACACCTGTGTTCCAGCATTTGTGTTCCAGCATCTGTGTTCCAGTATTTGTGTTTCATCATCTGTGTTCCAACATTTGTGTTCCAACATCTGTGTTCCAGCATTTGTGTTTCAACATCTGTGTTCCAACATTTGTGTTCCAGCATCTGTGTTCCAATATTTGTGTTTCAGCATCTGTGTTCCAACATTTGTGTTTCAGCATCTGTGTTCCAGCATTTGTGTTCCAGCATCTGTGTTCTAGCTTCTATGTTCCAGCATCTCTTGTGTGTGCTCCATAACCAACCGATTTCCATCAATGACAACCTTGACCGTCTGCGTCATCTCTGCTATAGCCATATTTCCAACAGAAAGAATTGAAGAAGAATAACAAAATAAAAATGGATTTCATCTGGGAAGGATTACCTAATCCGGTAAGAGAAAAGGTTGGGAAATGTTCATCAACTGAAGAACTTTGGGAAAATTTACATGATATATATTCTTCACCCATTTCAGATTCAGAAAATGCCAAAGAAGATGAAGATATAGATCAAGAAAAAATATGTTCACCATGCCAAATAGATTCAGAAGATGAATAGTATATAATCAACATAGGTATGTTGTTTTTCTTTAATTGTGAAAAACATAGACATCTTGAAATAGAATGCCATGAAAGCAATGAGACATAAAAAATAATTGAAAAAAAAGACAATTATGAAGAAGAATTGATCAATTATTTAGATAAACTAAGAAAAGAAAGAGAAAAAAAAAAGTCACTCAAGAAAGAATTGATGAAACAAAAGGAAAGTTCTCACATTTTTGAAGAAGCCCAACATGTTATCAAGAAATTAAGAACTCATCTAGAAGAAGCCAAAAAGATCGAAGAAAATCTTAAAGATCAAATACAGTATTTGTAATCCAACATAGCAACATAGAAGGAAGAAGAACAAATGAGAGAAAATATATTGACAGGTCATCTTAAGGAAAGAAATAACGATCTCTAAACTAGCTTGAGGCATATTTTGGTCAAGAAGAGAAATGAATTGAAGAAGAAATAATCACATTAAAAATCCATCTTGAAGAAGTGAAAAGAACAGAAAAAGTACCGAAGTCTCAAATAATGAAGAAAGCGGAAGATGTTGAGAATCTTGAAGAAGGATGTAATGAACCTCATAATACCATACAAAAAAAATAAATTGTTTACACAATTTACTTGGCAGAAAGGAATCCATTAGCGATAAGAATTCTACTATACAACTCTGATATAGAACTTTATCATAGAATTTACTTTATATATAACTCCTAAATTCTCCTTACCACATGTTGTTCAAAGTATGTCATTGTGACTTACCTTGAGTGGGAAGGTTACAATGGAAAGCCCCAAGGCTTTAGCAAAAATAACTAAAACCTTTAGGCGTAGGGACTAAAATATTAAAGTAAACTTTACACAATCCATACTATACTCACCCTATTTGGCATAAGGTCTCCATACCATACTCGTGCCCAAGTGTTCTCAAAATTTTTCTCCTAGGGAGATCTCTTTGGTTCCTACCAACTTGGCCAAGGGTCGGGTTAAGGACCGATGAATGTCACAAGCCTCCAGGTCCTGGTCATTTAAAGGATCATAACTCGAATACTGGTCGAATTGAAAGCTCGATGTAGTGTCACTAGTGGTGCTATGACAACAAGAATCCAACCATTACCTAAGACCTATTGCATAGGGTATGGAAGCGACATTCCTCATATAGGAAAGGAATTCCCTGTCAAGGTATTAAAATCTCTGGAACCATCATTAAGGAAATCCACTTGTCATACTAAAATCGCTTGGCTCTATACTTGATGTGTCACGCTGACCTTGCCCTGGTCACGTGGCTCACCCATCCTTCGCACTATCCATAATTAATTTGAGGTGACAAGGCATTGTTTAGGTTTTGAGAGGGTTCAGTGTTTGTCATTCTGAGTTATTTCTTTTCTTTTGGAGAGGTTCTGTGTGTTGAGGGGGTTTAGAGGTGGCGATTGTGGCCCTGGTGGTTGCATCCATCTAGTTGCAGATGACATGTCTTACATTCTGAGTAAGTTCTTCTCTAAACTTCAAACATTAATACCCTGGTTATTTCAATAGGAATATTATATTTTTTTTGGAACAATTTGTCCGTGCCAAGTTATCGTTCTATGTTCTCCCTCATTTTCTTCCTGTGGAATTCTTCTTTTGTCAAACTTCCTTGTATTACATCTGGATCCATCCTTAACCCTGTTGCAATGGCCTTTTCCTTGAGGTTGTCAATGATTCTCTTCTATTTACTGTGAAGGATAGTTAACCCTACCTATCGAGGTTCGGGATATAGTGTTTTGTAACTCTTTGTCCTGAACCATAATTCATATCTAAGTATTCGTGAATCCAAGGGAAGTATTTATTCTGGGGTTAGTTACCAAAATCTTGGCCGGAGCTATCTCTGCATTTACTTTATTGACCTAAGCGATTTTGTGAAAAGGGGTTCGGATAGACAGGGTACTCCTAGTTTGAAATGGTGGATTAAGCTATATTCCGCCTAAAAATGCACATTCTTGTTGTTCAGATACACAGTGAAATTCAGATTTGGTTGATTACTATATTTCCATTATTAAAGAATATTGTGTAAAGAATTTTATTTTACTACAACTATATCATTCATTTTAAGAGCTGAAGCATATCATTAATGATGGTCCATGTTTTGATGTGAGGGTACCCATCAGTATGTATTGTTTCCTTCACCCACGACCCTGTATGACTATCCAGATGGAAAACATCAAGGAAAGGATCGTGTGCCGCGAGTTCAGAAGTTAAGTAAAGCGTTGGTATGATGTATTTATATACATTTGCACTTAAATCATGTTCTTCTTACATTGTCTTCATATAAGAGTTTACTAATCATCGTGTATGGTGGTTTCCTCCAAGTTTTCATCTATCTGAAGGTCTTGGCTGATCACCTACATACTCGGCATAAAAAGGTATATGAGTTCCCTTTCATAACCCTTAAGGAGTTAGAACCATCCATGTTGCAATTGAGATGTAGTCATCAATATCGTTTCCCTCAGTTTTCCTATTAGCTTGGGAAGGGAAAGAATTTCCAAAGTAACTTAAACCTTTGGGCTACAATTATTATAATACAATACTTTATGTACGGGTTTTTTCTCGGTATTTTGTTCAAAGCAAATGACTGTTTTAATCATTCACCATGCGGATCTCACCCTACCTCGAAATCTGATTACCAGGGCTATATTGTTTGAAATGTTGGTACGAATTATAATATACCATATTGTTTTGTTTCCTTTCGACCTTTCCTATGTTTAATGTCAATAATCCCAACTGGAAAGAAAATGGCAATATTTATTTGGACTCAGCATGAATAGACATAATGATTCGGATTATATCACAATTCTGTCTTTATTCTAGAATACTATATATATATATACATTCTCGTGAATCTTTTGATGTTTATGCTATGTTGCGTATGCCTAATTCCAAACCGTCCACTGTCACGATCTCCGAGTGGACAGTTTCACATATGTGCTCATATTTAATGGGGTTTTTTGTAATTTACTCCATATTGTGTATATTCCTTCAATTGAGGTCCTTTTTATTCTGTACGAAAGGAACACAAAGATAAAAAGTTCTATCATCCTATGATTTATGTTCGGCGTAATTCGTCTTCGAGTTCTCATTCTTATGAAGTAATTTACTATTGTATTATCTTATAATGAAACAAAAAATTATTCAGTTTAATTTGGTACTGTAATAAATTTTACAGAGGGTTTTTCAAGACCTTACGATTTAGAAGTTCCTTTATACGAGAGGCAGTTGATATCCTAGCGGCATAGTTGTTTGTTCAAAATATTGACAGTAACTTTTTGTATAAGTGGGATTCTTCTTGCAGTCATTAAATATTTATTTAACAAAGAATACACACTGTAAATGTATCTATATTCATTACATATCGAGATATAACTTGATGGAAATTACATGTACAGACTTGCTCAAATTTCCACTCAAGTATAGACATATTTGCTTACTATTTCAACTACAGAAGTAAAAGTACACTTGTGATTAGATATAATTCTTCCTAGCTCATTCGTACATAAATAGTTCTATCCAGAATTTCAATTACAGGGATAATCTTACACCCGTAGGTAGATCTGTTCCTTCTTCAAGTTCATTCGTATTTAAATACTTCTGCCCAATAATTTTAACCACAGAATTAGACATACACCAAATCTTTCAAATTATTTTCAATAGATCATTCTTCCTAGAATTCTAGTCCAGAATGCCCCATTCTAGAAAATTTGGTCTTTGATTATAAACTCCATACAACAAACAGATGTCCTACATGGGAATTATTTCATCTTAACCCAAACAGAGCATCATATCGGACATACAAAATCATTCAAAACATAGAAGGATAATATTTAACATATCTGAATCCAATCCGTGGAAAGACAAATGGAACATCCACGTTCCTCCCAACCATAGAATAGGGTAGCCAAAATCACTTGCCCGATTCACCCCCTAGCCTGACCATGAATCCATGAGGGAAAACTTAGAAAACTCCTCCTCAACAATTCCCTTCAACTCCAACAGATTCCTCTTGCCTCACACTTGATCAGTAGTGTTCATAACAAGAAGAAAACAAAATAAATAGTCTCTTTTTCCCCAGCATACTCGGTAGCGTCCTGCCTCCTCGCATATGCTATTTAACAAAATAAATTCTTTTGCCTAGGTCTTTCTTCCCCCCTTGGGAATTTTCGTAGCTTCTAAATCCCTGATATTTAGGGGCTTCCCATGGATAAATATCTGATTTTCCACTTGTAATAGTCATCCCAGAGGTAGTTCCAACATGTTCCCCACTCATGGAGTCATGGCAGCTGATTTTAACATGGTTGTTCCATTTGTCCTCCTGCAATCAATATACAATATTCTATTTTCATACAAGTGTCAAGTCAAATAGTTGGTTGGGTCAAATCAGATCTCTTCCCAACAGTCGTAATAATTAATTACAATTGTCAAATTCAAAATATGGAATTGCCATAAATGGAAAAAAAATTCCAAATTCGAATTTACTAAAAATAGAATAATTTCCAACAAATTTTAAATCTCAAAAATATTTTATTTTTGGGGATGTCACATCCTTTCCCCCTTCAATAAAACACTATCCTCAATGTTCGTTCCTTTCTTGGAACATGATTGTCTGAGATTTCTGCAAATCTCCCTCCAACTCCCAAGTGGCCTCCCCAGGACTAAAGTGCTTCCATTGCAAATTTACCTAAGTGAGGAATCTGTTCCAAAGTGTTATTTCTCTCCAGTCTAGAATACGCAGGGGTTCCACCTGGAACTCACCTTCAGGTTCCACTTGCACCAAGTTCCAATCAATCATATGAGTAGGGCCATGAACATAATTTTTCAACAAAGAAACATGAAATACATTATGAATTCTTAAATTAGTTGAAAGTGAAAGTTGGTATGCTACGGGTCCAATTCAAGTTAGTATCTCGAAGGGCCCACAAAACCTGGGTGCCATCTTGGCACAGTTTCCTAAATTCAACGATATTTTTTGGGCTTTGACCTTCAAATAAACATTGTCTCCCACTTGAAATTCTAAGTGTCTCATTTTCTGATATGCATAGCTCTTATGTATGTCCTGTGCTTCTTTTAAGTTCTGTTGTACCTTCCTTACCATGTTCTCCATTTCTTGGAACATCTCTGGTCCAACCATGAGTCTATCTACAGAGTTATCCCAGCTATTTGGAGTCGTACAATACCTCGAAAGGGCTTAACTTAGCCGATGTTTGGTACCCATTGTTATATGAAAATTCTACTAAGTGTAGATAGTCTTCCCACTTGTTTGGTTTTGTTCTTACGTACATGCAGAGCATATCCTCTACGATTTGGTTTGTACTTTCGGTCTGTCCATCCGTTTTTGGGTGATAACTTGTACTGAAATTCAAATTAGTATTTATCCCTGCAAACAATTCCTTCCAAAAAGAGGATGTGAATTTTACGTCTCTATCTGAAATCACCATTTTAGGAATACCATGCAGTCTAAAAATTTCTTTCATAAATACTTCAACAATGTTTATAACTTTAAAAGTAGACTTTACAGGAATAAAGTGTACGGACTTACTGAGTTTATCGATTACAACCATAATAGAATCATTATGTTTTTGAGTTTTTGGCAAACCTATTATAAAGTCTACTGATATGGCCTCCCATTTCCATTCTGGTACTGGTAATGGCTGTAATAGGCCAGTTGGATGCTGGTGCTCCGCCTTAACCTACTGACAATCTTGGAACCTAGCCAATTATTCTGTTGTTTCACCCTTCATATTAGGCTAGTAAATATTCTTCTAAGTGTCGTTATCATTTTCTGGTATCCTGGATGGCTAGAATATGATTTCTTATGCACTTCGTCCAAGACTATTAACTTTAATTCTGCTGAATTTGGTATGTAAAGTCTATTTTTAAATCGTAGTAGTCTCTCCTTGTCAATACTTAGATCTGGTTTCTCCGAGTTTGCGGTAATTTTTTGTAATTCTTCCTTTATCTTATTGTAATTTTAATCATTAATACCTTCCATCCTTATTCTTTGTTCCAGATCACTATCTTCCCTACTGATACTTATTTCAAATAACCCATGAACTCTTCTGCTTAGAGCGTCTACTACCTTATTTTCCTTACCCTTGATATGTCTGACTTCGAAGTCGAATTCGCTCAAGAATGATAACCATATTGCTTGCCGTGCGTTAAGATCAGGTTCGCTAAAGATATATTTCGTGCCGCTATTATCCCTCAATAGTAAAATTTTTCTTCCCATTATGTAATGTCACCGCATTTTTAAGGCGTGTATTATTGCTGCCAATTCCAATTCATGAGTAACTTAATTTTGTTCATGTTCTTTTAATTTTCGGGACTCATAACAAATCACGTGTCCTTCCTGAGTTAGGATACCACCTAGTCCTTCTTTACTTGCATCAACACATATGGAAAAAATCTTTATCTAGGTCTGCTACCTTCAATATGCGTGTTGTTGCCAATAATTCCTTCAGCTTGTTAAAACTATCTTGACATTTTTGTGACCAGTTAAACTTGGTCCCTTTATTTTGTAATGACATGATAGGGTAAGCTATTTTTGAAAATCCTTTTATGAATCTGCGATAGTATCCAGTGATTCCCATGCATGATCGGATGCCTGCTACGTCATTTGGTACTGACCATTTTATAATGGCTCTTACTTTCTCAGGGTCAATTGCAGTGCCTTCTGCAGATATTATGTGTCCTAGGTACTATATCTTCTTCTGGTAAAAATTTCACTTATCGAATTTAGCATACAGTTGGTGCTTCCTTAAAGTTTGCAAAATGATTATTAAGTGTTCTTCATGTTCTTCCTTTTTTTTAGAATACACCAGAATATCATCGATAAATACTAGCACGAATTTGTCTAAGTACTGACTAAAAATGTTGTTCATCAGGCACATAAATGTGGCTGGTGTGTTAGTGAGTTCGAAAGGTATGACTACGAATTCGTAGTGTCCATATCTTGTTTGAAAGGTTGTTTTTATTATGTCCTCATCTTTTATCATGACTTGATGGTAACCAGATCGTAAATCCAATTTTGAAAAGAATTTGGCCATGCCTACTTGATCGAACAAGTCATTTATCCTAGCTAAGTTGTACTTGTTCTTAATAGTCATTTTATTCAATTGTTTATAGTCGATACATAGTCTTAGAATACCATCTTTCTTTTTCACAAAGAGGACCGGTGCTCCCCATGGTGAAACATTGGGTCTGATATAACTTTTGTCCAACAATTCCTGCAGTTGTATCTTTAGTTATGTCAATTCAAGTAAACTCATTCGGTAAGGTGCTTTCAAGATAGGGGATGATCTAGGCAGTAGGTCTATGGAGACGTCTATTTCCCTTCTAGGAGGTAATTCTGGTATCTCATTAGCAAACATGTCTCTAAACTCACATAGGACAACAAAATCTTCTAGTTTCGGCTTATCTTCTTTTTCTAACAGATTCGTTATTTGGATGGTGTAATCTTGACAACCCTTTCTCACACATTTCTCGAATTGCATTGTTGTGACTTGTAAAATAGTCTTCTAAGTGTCGTTATCATTTTCTAGTATCTTGGATGGCCAGAATATGGTTTCTTATGCACTTTGTCCAAGACTATTAACTTTAATTCTGTTGAATCTGGTATGTAAAGTCTGTTTTTCAATCGTAGTAGTCCCTCCTTGACGATACTTAGATCTGGTTTCTCTGAGTTTGCGGTACTTTTTTGTAATTCTGCCATTATCTGAGTGTATTTTTTATCATTAATACCTTCTGTCCTTATTCTTTGTTCCAGATCACTATCTGCCCTGCTGATACTTATTTCAAATAACCCATGGAGTCTTACCCTTGATATGTCTGACTTCGAAGTTGAATTTGTTCAAGAATGGTAGCCATCTTGCTTGTCGTGCATTAATATAAGGTTAGCTAAATAGATATTTCACGCCGCTATTATCCGTCAATAGTAGAAATTTTATGCCCATTATGTAATGTTGCCACATTTTTAAGGCGTGTATTACCACTACCAATTCCAAGTCATGCGTAATATAATTCCGTTCATGTTATTTTAATTTCAAGGACTCATAAAAAATCACGTGTCCTTCCTAAGTTAGGACACCACCTAGTCCTTGTTTACTTGCATCAACACATACAGTAAAATCTTTATCTGGGTTTGCTACATTCAATATGGGTGTCATTGACAATAATTCCTTTAGCTTGCTAAAATTGTCTTGACATTTCTGTGACCAGTTAAACTTGGTCCCTTTCTTTTGTAATGATGTGATAGGGTAAGCTATTTTGGAAAATCCTTTTATGAATCTTCGATAGTATCTGGTGATTCCCATGAATGATCGGATGTATGCTACGTCCTTTGGCTCTAACCATTCTATAATGGCTCTTAATTTCTCAGAGTCAACTGTAATGCCTTCTGCAGATATTATGTGTCCTAGGTATTCTATCTTCTTCTGGTAAAATTGCAATTATCGAATTTAGCATACAGTTGGTTCTTCCTTAAAGTTTGCAAAATGATTCTTAAGTGTTCTTCATGTTCTTCCTCCATTTTAGAATACACTTGAATATCGTCGATAAATACTAGTACAAATTTGTCTAAGTACTGACTAAAAATACTGTTCATCAGACACATAAATGTGGTTGGTGCGTTAGTGAGTCCAAAAGGTATGGCTATGAATTCATAGTGTCCATATCTTATTTGAAAGGATATTTTTCTTATGTCCTCATCTTTTATCCTGACTTTATGGTAACTGGATCGTAAATCCAATTTTGAAAAGATTTTGGCCCCGCCTACTTGATCAAACAGGTCATTTATCCTAGGTAAGGGGTACTTGTTCTTAATAGTCATTTTATTCAATTGTTTATAGTCGATACATAGTCTTAGAGTACCATCTTTCTTTTTCACAAAGAGGACCGATGCTCCCCATGGTGAAACACTGGGTCTGATATACTTTTTGTCCAACAATTCCTGCAGTTGTATATTTAGTTCTATCAATTCAGATAAACTCATTTGGTAAGGTGCTTTCGAGATAGGGGCTTGTCAAGGCAGTAGGTCTATGGAGAAGTCTATTTCCCTTCTAGGAGGTAATTTCGGTATCTCATCAGCAAACATGTCTCTAAACTCACATAGAACAACAAAATCTTCTAGTTTCATCTTATCTTCTCTTTCTAACAGATTCGTTATTTGGATGGCAGAAACTTGACACCCCTTTCTCATACATTTCTTGAATTGCATTGTTGTGACTTTTCTAACTGATACTGGTTTCGGTATACCTTGGGTTGTTCTAGTAGTGCCACAATCATCTTTATAGTTAAGTGTCTTTGTATAAAAATCTAGAACTGCTTTGTGCCTTTCCAACCAATCCATTCCGATTATCATATCATAGGATCCTAGTGGTAGAATATTCATATTTTTTTTTATGTTTTGACCATTTAAGTTAAATTCAAAATCAGAAACAAATTCAACCACTTTCCTTTTAGTTCCTGTTGCGAATTGTACCAACCATGATTTTGCGTGTTTCATCCTCTTAAGTTTATTTGTCTCTACTACTTCAGGAGTGATATAACTTAACGTAGCTCCAGGATCAATTAAAAAAAATTTTTGGGTGTTATTGATTTTACCTTCGATTTCCACCATAGAGGACTGGTGGTCAGTTTGTCGGTCATCAATGGATGCATTAATCTGATGTAGATTCCTACCTACATCACCCACCATCGAAGCTTCCTATAGATTATAAACAACATTTCTATTTTTCATGCTTAAACGTGGGAAGATCTTCTTGAGATGAGGTTCCCCACATTCCCAACACTTCAATGGTTCTCGGGGATTATCCCCGAATTTCTTTGTTCCCGGGTTTACCGGTTTACCGCCTCCTTGTGTGCTTGGATGGTTTGCATGAAAATATTTCCCCCAGAAGATTTTTTTTGCGTTCCGATAGGGAGCTGGCTGGTATCCCTTCTTTCATTGATTCATCTGTTCTTGTTTCTTATCCTTCCAGGCTTTGGGAAACTCTACCTACTGTTTGTATTGATCGTAGCACATTTGTGCTTTCCTGAACACTTCACTCAATGATTTGGGGTTGTCAAATTCAATTCTGTCCCTGTAGGATTGCGGTAAACAGCTTAAGAATTGTTGGATTTTTACCTTATCTTATCGGATGTAAGGTACAAGCCTTAATAGTTCCAGGAATTTATTTATAAGGTCTTCCATTATCATCTGTCCAAGTCTTAGTTTGTAATTTTTTTTTTTTTCCTTTCGTAGTAGCTTTCAGAAAGGTATTGTTTCTTGAAATACTTCTTAAAGTTAGACCATTCCAACTGTTTCTCCTTTAGGCCCTTGGCTAATTTCAGGTCTTGCCACCAAATGTTGTCCTTCCCTTTCAGATTGTAGATGGCCATTCTGACCTTCATATTACTGGAGTGGTTGTAGATCTGGAAGTATTTCTCGATGTCCAGCAACCATGCCTCTGCTTCTTCTTCTGTCTTGGATTCTCCATTGAATGTAGTTGGTTTGATATTTTTAAATTCTCCTTCAAGGTGGTTTACTTGTTTCCTTTTTCTGTCTGTTTTAGTTTTGTCTTCAACTGAAGGTGTACCTTCAGATGAACTATCTCCTTTTTCTGTTTCCAGTCTTGAGTTCTTGGAAGCTCTCTTGCTGACTTCTTCTTCGTTATTATCATACTTCGGGATTTTCTTGGTCACTATATTACGTATTAGGACTTCGTTTACCTCTTGTTATTCCTGTTGTGCTTTTTTTAGTTTCTCATTGTTGGCATTGAAAACCTGCAGTTCAACAATAAGATTCCTCATTGTTTCCATCACTTCCTTGGGTGAGCTTCCATCATTGTTCTATCTTGGATCTTTAGGAGGTCTCTGCTCCGTATTTCCTTCAATCCTGAATTCTGCATCGTTCTGAGCTGCCATAATTAACACAAAATAGAAAGGGATTTATGTTTGTAACAACAAGGTTTATTAGTTTTGCATAAATCACAATATATACTTAAGTGACTAATGTGACCCTGTTCAGGCCCAATGTTGTAACTTTCTCTCTGATACATTATGTAATGAACCTCATAATACCATACAAAAAAAACTTTTGTTTACGCAATTTACTTGGCAGAAAGGAATCCATTATCGATAAGAATTCTACTATACAACTCTTATATAGAATTTTATCATAGAAATTATTTTACTATATAACTCCTAAATTCTCCTTACCACATGTTGTTCGAAGTATGTCATTGTATCTTACCTTGAGTGGGAAGGTTACAATGGAAATCCCCAAGGATTTAATAAAAATAACTAAAACCTTTAGGCGTAGGGATTAAAAGATTAAAGTAAGCTTTACGCAATCCATACTATACTCACCCTATTTGGCATAAGGTATCCATACTATACTTGTGCCCAAGTGTTCTCGAAACTTTTCTCCTAGGGAGATCTCTTTGGTTCCTACCAACTTGGCCAAGGGTCTGGTTAAGGACCGATGATTGTCACAAGCCTCTAGGTCCTAGTCATTTAAAGGCTCATAATTAGAATACTGGTCGAATTGAAAGCTCGATGTCATGTCACTAGTGGTCCTATGATAACGAGAATCCAACCATTACCTAAGACCTATCGCAGGGGGTATGGAAGTGACATTCCTCATATGGGAAATGAATTCCCTGTCAGGGTATTAGAAGCTCTGCAACCATCATTAAGGCATTCCACTAGTCACATTGAAATCATTTGGCTCTATACTCGAAGTGTCACACCGACCTTGCCTTGGTCATGTGGCTCACACATCCTTCGCACTATCCATAATTAATTCGAGGCGACAAGGCATCGTTTAGGTTTTGAGAGGGTTCAGGGCTTGTCATTATGAGTTCTTTCTTTTCTTTTGGAGAGGCTCTATGTGTCGAGGGTTTTAGAGTTGACAATTGTGGCCCTGGTGGTTGCCTCCATCCGGTTTCATACAACATGTCTTAGATTCTGGGTAAGTTCTTCTCTAAAATTCAAACATTAATACCCTGGTTATTTCAATAGGAAGGTTATAATTTTTTTGGAACAATTTGTCCCTGCCAAGTTATCGTTCTATGTTCTCCCTCATTTTCTTCCTGTGGAATTCTTCTTTTGTCAAACTTCCTTGTATTACATTCGGAGCCATCCTTAACCATGTTGCAATGGCCTTTTCCTTGAGGTTGTCAACGATTCTCTTCTATTTACTACGAAGGACAATTAACCCTACCTATCCAGGTTCAGGATATAAGGTTTTGTAACTCTTTGTCATGAACTAGAATTCATATCTGAGTATTCATGAATCTGAGGGAAGTATTTATTCCGGGCTTAATTACCAAAATCTTGGACGGAGCATTCTCTGCATTTACTTTATTGACCTAAGCGATTCTGTGAAAATGGGTTCGGATAGACCAGACTCACAGTCAGGGTAATCTTGGTTGTAAAGGGTGGATTGAACTCTATTCCACCTAAAAATACACATTCTTGTTGTTCACCTACATAATGAAATTATGATTTCGTCGATTACTGTATTTCCATTATTAAAGAATATTGTGTAAAGAATTTTATTTTACTACAACTATATCATCAATTTTAAGAGCTAAAACATATCATTAACGATGGGCCCTATTTTGATGCGAGGGTAACCATCAGTATGTATTGTCTCCTTCACCCATGGCTCTGTACGACTATCCAGATGGAAAACATCAAGGAAAGGATCCTGTGTCGTGAGTTCATAAGTTAAGTAAAGTGTTGGTATGATGTATTTATATACATTTGCACTTAAATTGTGTTCTTCTTACATTGTCTTTGTATAAGAGTTTACTAATCATTGTATATGGTGGTTTCCTCCAAGTTTCTGTCTATTTGAAGGTCCTGGTTTCTCACCTGCGTACTTGGCATAAAAAGGTATACGAGTTCCCTTTCGTAACCCTTTAGGAGTTATAACCGTCCGTGTTACAACTGAGATGTAGTCAAAAATATTGTTTCCCTCAATTTTCCTATCGTCTTGGGAAGGGAAAGAATTTCCAAAGTAACTTAAACCTTTGGGCTACAATTATTATAATACAATAATGTATGTACAAGTTTTTTCTCGGTCTTGTGTTCAAAGTAAATGAATGTTTTAATCATTCACCATGCGGATCTCACCCTACCCTGAAATCTGATTACCAAGGCTATCTTGTTCGGAATGTTGGTATGAATTATAATAGATCATATCGGTTTTTTTCCTTTTGATCTTTCCTATGTTTAATGTCAATAAGCCCTACTGGAAAGGAAATGGCGATATTTGTTTGGACTCAACATGAATAGACATAATGATTTGGATTATATTACGATTCTGTCTTTATTCTAGAATAATATATATATACATGCTTGTGAATCGTTTGATTTTTATGCTATGTTGCGTATGCCTAATTCCAAACCGTCCACTGTCACGATATCCTGGTGGAAAGTTTCACATATGTCTCATATTTAATGGGTTTTTTTGTAATTTACTCCATACTATGTATATTCCTTCAATTGGGGTCCTTTTTATTCTGTATGAAAGGAATGCAAAGATCAAAAGTTCAATCAGCCTGTGATTTATGTTTGTCGTAATTCGTCTTCGAGTTCTCTTTATTATGGAGTAATTTACTATTGTATTATCTTATAATGGAACAATGAATTATTCAGTTTAATTTGGTACTGTAATAAATTTTACAAAGGGTTTTTCAAGACCTTTCGATTTAGAAGTTCCTTTATATGAGAGGCAGTTGATCTCCTAGCGGCATATTTGTTTTTTCAAAATCTTGACAGTAACTTTTTGTATAAGTGGGATACCTTTTGCAGTCATTAAATCTTTATTTAAACAAAACTACACACCGTAACTGTATCTATATTCATTACATATCGAGATATAACTTGATGGAAATTACTTGTACAGACTTGCTCAGATTTCCACGTAAGTATAGATATATTTTCTTACTATTTCAACTACAGAAGTAAAAGTATGCCTGTGATTAGATATAATTCTTCCTAGATCATTCATACATAAATAGTTCTGTCTAGAATTTCAATTATAGGGATAAGCTTACAGCCGTAGGTAGATCTGTTCTTTCTTCAAGTTCATTCGTATTTAAATACTTTTGCCCAATAATTTTAACCACAGAATTAGACATACACCAAATCTTTCAAGTTATTTTGCATAGATCATTCTACCTAGAATTCTAGTCCAGATTGCCCCATTCCAGAAAATTTGGTCTTTGATTAAAAAATCCATAAAACAAACAGATGTCCTACATGGGAATTATTTCATCTTAACCCAAACAAAGCATCATATCGGATATATAAAATCATTCAAAACAAAGAAGGGTGATATTTAACATATTTGAATCCAATCCATAGAAAGAAAAAGGGAACAACCACGTTCCTCTCAACCATAGAATAGGGCAACCAAAATCACTTCCCCGATTCACCCCCTAGCCTGACCATGAATTCATGAGGACGAACTTGGAAAATGCCTCCTTAGCAATGTCCTTCAACTCCAACAAATTCCTCTTGCCTCACACTCGATCAGTAGTGTTCATAACAACAAGAAAAATAAATCAATAGTCTCTTTTTCCCCAACATAATCGACAACGTCCTGCCTCCTCACATATGTTATTTAACAAAATAAATACTTTTGCCTAGGTCTTTCTTCCTCCCTTGGGAATTTTCGTAGCTTCTAAATCCCTGATTTTCAGGGGTTTCCCATGGCCAAATATTTGATTTTCCACTTGTAATAGTTATCCCAAAGGTAGTTCCAACATTTTCCCCACACATGGAGTCATGGTCAACTGATTTTAACATGGCTGTTCCATTTGTCCTCCTGCAATCAATATAAAATATTCTATTTTCATACAAGTGTCAAGTCAAATTGTTGGTTGGGTCAAATCAGATCTCTGTCCAATGGTCATAATAATTAATTACAATTGTCAAATTCGAAATTCAAAATTGCCATAAATGGCAAAAGTTTTCCAAATTTGAATTTACTAAAAACGGAATAATTTCCAACAAATTTTAAATCTCAAAAATACTTTATTTTTGCGGATGTCACATCGTTTCCCCCTTCAATAAAACACTATCCTTAGTGTTTGTTCCTTTCCTGGAACATGATTGGATGAGATTTCTACAAATCTCCCTCCAACTCCCAAGTGGCCTCCTTAGGACTAAAGTGCTTCGATTGCACCTTTACTTGAGTGACGAATTTGTTCCAAAGTGTTATTTCTGTCTAGTCCAGAATACGCAAGAGTTCCACTTGGGACTCGCCTTTGAGTTCTACTTGCACCAAGTTCCAATCAATAATATGAGTAGGGTGATGAACACACTTTTTCAACAAAGAGACATGAAATACATTATGAATTCTTAAATTAGCTGGAAGTGCAAGTTGATATGCTACGGGTCTAATTCGAGTTAGTATCTCGAAGGCCCCACAAAACCTAGGTGCCATCCTGGCACAGTTTCCTAAATTCAATGAGATTTTCCGGGCTTTGACCTTGAAATAAACATAGTATCCCACTTGAAATTCCATTCTGGTACTAGTAATGGTTGTAATAGGTCGGTTGGATGTTGTTGCTCGACCTTAACCTGCTGACAATATTGGCACCTAGCCAAGTATTCTGTTGTTTCTCCCTTCATATTAGGCCAGTAAAATAGTCTTCTAAGTGTTGTTATCATTTTTTGGTATCCTGTATGGCCAGAATACAGTTTCTTGTGCACTTCGTCGAAGACTATTAACTTTAATTCTGCTAAATCTGGTATGTAAAGTCTGTTTTTAAATCGTAGTAGTCCCTCCTTGTCGATACTTAGATCTGTTTTCTCTGAGTTTGTGGTACTTTTTTGTAATTATTCCATTATCTGAGTGTAATTTTCGTCATTAATACCTTCCGTCCTTATTCTTTGTTCCATATCACTATCTTCCCTACTGATACTTATTTCAAATAACCCATGGACTCTTCTTCTTAGAGCGTCTACTACCTTATTTTCCTTACCCTTGATATGTATAACTTCGAAGTCAAATTCACTCAAGAATGCTAGCCATCATCCTTGCCGCGCGTTAAGATCGGGTTGGATAAACAAATATTTCACGCCGCTATTATCTGTCAATAGTAAAAATTTGCTGCCCATTATGTAATGTCGCCACATTTTTAAGGCGTGCATTACTGTTGCCAATTCCAGGTCATGAGTAACGTAATTTCGTTCATGTTATTTTAATTTCTGGGACTCATAACAAATCATGTGTCCTTCCTGATTTAGGACACCACCTAGTCCTTCTTTGCTTGCATCAACACATACGGTAAAATCTTTATCTGGGTCTACTACCTTCAATATGGGTGTCGTTGCTAATATTTCCTTCAACTTGTTAAAACTGTCTTGACATTTCTGTGACCAGTTAAATTTGGTCCCTTTATTTTGTAATGATGTGATAGTGTAAGCTATTTTGGAAAATCCTTTTATGAATCTGCGATAGTATCCGGTGATTCCCATGAATGACTGGATGTCTGCTACGTCCTTTGGTACCAACCATTCTATAATGGCTCTTACCTTCTCAGGGTCAACTGCAATGCCTTCTGCAGATATTATGTGTCCAAGGTACCGTATCTTCTTCTGGTAAAAATCACACTTATCGAATTTAGCATACAGTTGGTGCTTCCTTAAAGTCTGTGAAACGATTTTTAAGTGTTCTTCATGTTCTTCCTCTATTTTAGAATACACCATAATATCGTCGATAAATACTAGTACGAATTTGTCTAAGTACTGACTGAAAATATTATTCATCAGGCACATAAATGTGGTTGGTGAGTTAGTGAGTCCGAAAGGTATGACTACAAATTCATAAATAAGGTAGAACATAAGGGTTTGGAAAATAACTGAAAGAAAAGAAGGATAAGTAAATAAGGAATAGGTTCAATAGATTGTAATTTCAGGCATTGTAGTGAAAGATGAATCCACAGACATAAATAAAGAAGTTAGAGCTCAGAGAGATGATGAATCTATCAATGAAGATGATGATGAATACACATCAAAGAAGGAATTCTTCTGAGCCAATCGACTTAGAGACTGCCACGTAACATGAATATTAGACAAGGGGAGTCTATGAAATAGTTGTGACAGACCAAATAACCATCCTTTGATCATCTTATAGAGTTTGAGTAGACAGATGCAGAGTAGTCAGTTAGCAGAAGTATAGTTTCAGAGTTGTATTAGTGAAGACTTCATGAAAGTATAGTAATAAATGGGTCAACATTATGGACACTTGTGCAGTAGAGTCTTGGACAGTATTGACAAAGATGGATTTGTAAGAACACTTAGCAACTTTGGACAGATATATGACAGTGGATGAGACCATGGATTCATAGATTGGTTTAGAGAGTGGTTCAGAGACAAAGGAACATTATGGATGTTAGTTACACAAGAAATGGCTCTAACAATGCTAATGGATTCCAAATTGACAGATATTTTTTGGATACATGCAATGCATACAATAGTTCCCATTCAAAAAATATTAATGATCAGAAACAACAATAACAAAACTCCATACGAGCTATGGAAAGGAAGACCAACAAATGTGAAGCATTTCAGAAAATTTGGAAGCAAATGCTACATCAAAAGAGAAGATGAAAAAATGGGAAAGTTTGAATCTTGTGTGGACAAAGGAGTACTTGTTGGTTACTCAAGTACAAGGAAAAAATACAACTGTTACAATATGAGATTGAAAAAAGTTGTGGCATCAATGTAACAATTGATGAAATAGGTGGACGAGAATCAAAGGAAGAAGAAAATGAATCAGTGGAACAACTTTATGAAGAAGAAGAAAATGATGAAGAAGAAGTAGAAGAGGAATATGAAGAATATCAGACAGTAATAGAAGAGCAATTTCATCAAGTGCCTCCAAATACACCTAGCAAATGAGTACAAAATAATCATCATTCAGATTAGATTATCGGAAACAAGGATGCACGAGTTGAAACTAGTGAGGAATCCCTTCACAAGAAAAAATGCACCTAGAACTCTTATCTATGATTGAACCAACCAGTTTTGAAGAGGCCAGCAAGGATAAATTTTGGAATAAGGCCATGGATGAAGAATTGGATCAAATAGAGAGGAATGGCACTTGGGAATTGGTTCCAAGCCCAAAGAATACGAATGTGATTGGCACAAAGTGGGTTTTTAGAAATAAATTGAATGAAGATGGACATGTTACAAGGAACAAAGATAGATTGGTATGCAAAGGATATGCATAGGTTGAAGGAATCGAATTTGAAGAAACATATTCCCCCGTTGCCAGAATGGAAGAAGTCTGATTTCTTTTAGCTTATGCATTCTCCAAGAATATTAAAGTGCATTAGAAGGACGTGAAATCATCTTTTCTGAATGGATAACTTGAATAAGAAGTCTACATCGAACAACTAGAAGGATTTCAGTTGTAAGAGAATGCAGATTACGTCTGCAAATTGAAGAAAGTATTGTATGGTCTAAAAAAGGCTCCTAGAGCATGGTACTCTATACTGGATAAATATATACATCAATCTTGGTTCAGAAAAGGAAGTGCACACAACAACCTCTACATCAAGGTAACTAAAGATAGTATTTTATTAATTGAAGTTTATGTTGATGATATTATTTTTGGAAGTAATGATGACAGGTTAAGCCAAAAATCTGCAAAGGATATGCAGAATGAATTTGGAATTTCATTACTTCGATAACTATCCTTCTTTTTGGGTAATCAGATACATCAAAGAAATGAAGGAATTTTTATTTCTCAAAGTAAGTATATCATAGAAATGCTAAAGAGGTTCAGAATGAAAGATTGAAAACCAGTTACCACTCCTATGCAAACCAATTGCAATTTGAGAAATGATGATGATTCGAAGTCTACAGACCAGAGGAAATACAGGTCAATGATTGGTAGCTTACTATATGTGACAACATCTAGACTAGATGTAATGCAGGCACTTGAACAGGTGGCATGATTTCAAGCAACACTAAAGGAATCACTTGTATTAGCAGTAAAGAGGATTTTCAGATATCCCAAAGGAACAAAACAATTTGTCTTATGGTATCCAAAAGTAAAGGATCTATCACTTATTGCCTGCAGAGATGTAGATTGGGAAGGTTTCATTGATGATCGACAAAGAACTAGTGGAGAAGAATTCTACTTGGGTGGGTGTTTAGTATCTTGGATAAGCAAGAAAAAATCATCAGTATATTTATCTACAACCGAAGAAGATTATATTGAAACAGTAGGATTTTTCACTCAAGTTCTATGGATGAAAGAAACTTTGATTGATATATAGGTTGAGTATCATGAGCCCATTCCAATCTATTGTGATAATACAAGCACCATCAATATCTCAAAGAACCCGGTGTTACACTCCAAGACAAATCACATTCCAATAAGGTATCACTTTCTATGAGTATAGGTTGTAGAGAAGAACATCCGAGTTGAATATGTGGGCACAAAATAACAAGTGGTAGACATATTTACAAAAGTTCTTCCAAGGGAAGCCTCTGAGTATCTTTGCTAGAGACTCAGAGTAATTTATACTCCAAAATGAGTGCTTTTGAATGCTTATCTTATATGTATTAGATTTACATGAGGAAGCACCATAAAGAGGATAGTTCAGGTTGGAAGATTAGTTTCAGGAAGACTTCAGTCAGGGGGGGCATCCTCGGATGGAAAGATACATTTTCCATTGATGACAAAGGGAGAGAGATTTATCAGATGCAAAGGAAAATGATTGGAGAAAGAGCACAGAGGCATGGTTCCAAGGGGAGAAATGGTCATAGGGGGAGCATGAGTGATATGACTCCATTACTGCATCAGAGTGTTGCCATGAATTCTAAAGGGGGGAATTTTTTATTATTTGGGTTGGTTGTCATAGATGTCAACCCTTGAAGAAAGTTTGGTAGCGAATTTTGGTAGTACAAAGGTTTGGGTAATGGACCCAAGGTTTTTTTATGTATAATGGTATGAATTTTAATATATTTGAAGGTAATATTATTCTCTATGGATGGTACATGTCATGCCATTTCTGGTGGTATGTGGAACATCACATAAATCCTCACAGTTAATGAGTTATGTCCATGTAAAGTTGGAGAACCCTCATGAGTCATCTAAAATCCCCAAAAGGTCAAAGTAGTCAAAGTGGTTGAAAATAAAAAATTATTTAAATAAGAATATTCTAGATGGATAGTACCTGTCATGCCATTTTCAGTGGTATGTGGAATGTCACATAACTCCTTACGGTTAGAGATTTATGGCCATGTGAAGTTGGAGAACCCTCATGAGTCATATAGAAGCCCCAAAAGGTCAAAGTAGTAAAAGTGGTTGCAGAGAAGAAATTGTTTAAATAATAAAGTGAAGTGATGAGTGTACTATAATTCAAAGTGGATACAAAAGAAATTATTTAAATAATAAAGTTAATGGATAAATTACTAAGTGGAAAAGTGATTAGAAGTGTGTTAGCCCTAAAATAAGGAAAGTGGTTTAAGATGGTTAGAAGGTAACCCCTTGAGGAAGCTACATAAAAGTATAAATAAGAGACAAGGGTCTCTCATTTTAATAACACTTGAGCATATTGAATATCTATAAGTGATTAAGGTAAAGAAAGGACATCTAAGGATAATTTCATAGGGAAGGTGAAGTAAAGAAGATCGAAATTCATGGGAGGATAAATTCTTTTGATGATTCTTTCTAAGGTATGTTATTTACAGGGCATCTCACCATTTTCGCAACAAATTTTTTATAGAATGACTCAGACTATGAAATATGGATGTCATTGAGGAAATATATCCAAATATCTATGATAAAAATTTCATCTTGTGGGTCGTTTTATTTTTGTAGTTATACTCCATGGATAATAGTGTTTGTGGCTAGTCTTGAAACTAGTCTAAAATAGGTGTTTCGGTTAAAAATGTCATAACTTCTTCAAAACAAATCAAACTTCAGTAAGACCAGATGTATTGGTTAGAGTACACTCTTTAGTATTCTATGTACCATTTTTAGATCCATACAAAAAATATTCCATGCGGGGAACACTCTACAAGCTCTCTCTGTAGAATAAACTAGAATTGAACAAGGTATACCATTTTTTCTATAACTCCTTTTTTGAGATGTTCCAAGCGGTGAAACCTAGAGGAATTGTATAAATGACATTGAAGAACATTGTGTATTATTTTCAAATATTTATTCATTACAGGTATATAGTTATGATTATTTCAAGTTAGGGTTGTTGACTAATCCAAAATTAGTCATGTGAGATTAAGTAAAGTTTGATGAAAATGCTAGTATCTTATTGTTAAAGTTAAGGAATATTTGCAGGTATGTGATCATATACACCGGGTCTATTATAGAGATTCAAATCAGATTTGGATGATGAAATCGATGAGGGATTTTGGTTGAGGTACATGTTGGGTACATGGTTGAGACAAGTAGTTGATGAGTTGGCACATAACCAAGGTGTATATTTGATGATGTTGGTACATCTTGGTGAGTCATAGTTTATGTGTATTTGATACATGTTTGGTATATATTTGGTGCATGATTGATGCACTTATTGATGGTACATGTTGAGGTATAGGTTGGTGCATGGTTGATGCACTTGTTTATGGTACATGTTGATTATAGGTTGTTTATGGTATAGGTTGATTACAGGTTGTTTGGTGCAGGTTGATTGGTACAATTTTACAATAGTATATCTCAGAGTGATAGTGTTATAGTGGCTCCATCATTCTACTTCTACGTTAGGACTGTTGGATGGGACAAGGACACATGGTTGTAGCCACCTTCCGGTTGTAGTCAGAGAACATAGGGGGTTGTAGCCTCCTTCTGGTTGTAGCCATATAATTGGGGTGTTGGAGATTCCCTCAGGCTGTATCTTAAGAAACTAGGGGATTGGAGCCTCCTTCCAGTTGCAGCTAGAAAACAAAGGAAGTTCGTGCTTCCAATGAATTTGATTCTTAAATACATATAAGAAAAAACATGTTGTGGTTTTCTCCCACTTTGGTTTTCCACGTAAAAACATTGGTGTACTATGTATGTGTATGATTTCCCATTTGTTCATTGTTTATTTACTCTGTAACTATTGGATGATAATGCTACATTGATATAACACTGGCATGTTATTGTTAAAAATTATTATATTTGTCTATTACTGATTCACCCCCCCTCTTAGTAATCTAACAAAGGAAACTTCAACAATTAGGTGAGTGGAAAATTGGAATATTAGACAAGAAGACAAAGATGTTTTGTTGATGAAGATATCTTCATCAAAATACCAAGATGAAGGTTATTGAGACTCGGAATATTTCAAGGATATGATGAAGGAGGAATTCCATTATCAAGTTAACAAAGGATGGCACATACAAAGTTATGACATTTTTGAGATTGAGGCCACATTGCTTCATGAAGGAAATAAGAAGGAAGATTGTGCATATCTTGAGGATAAATATATTGAAGGTGTTGGAGATATAAATGAAACAATAAGTTGTTTCGAAGATATTTCCACTGATGAAATGTTGCATTATGCTATAGAGGATTACAAAGAGATAAAGGTGAATTTTGAAGATGTTGTTGATCGGAAAATGTTAAGTGAAGGTATGAAAAGTTTGTATTTGATCTGTTATTTTAATCAAGTTCAAATTCATAATTTGAAAGAAAGATTCTATAACTTAAGTATGGAATTGGGGAATGTGAGTTATTGTGTGCATGAGTATTCTCAAAGCCTTGATAATAGCCAATTATATGGAAATGAGAATGTAATGCGCCCAATGGACAATAGCAACAAAAAAATACAACAAGGATATGAATACCAAGGAGATGCTTTTGAAGGAAACAAAATATTGTAAGAGGTGAGGATAGAAAAGGTTGATTTTATAATTGAGGACTTGTGGAGGTTGATGATGAAGAAGTCTACATGGAGAAGATTTGAGGTAATGAAAATGACAAATCAAAATTTAAAGTTGGATTAAAGGTAGAGGATGAACCAACAAAAAATAGTTATGCAACAAGAGCAGTCTTGTAATGCATTTAGAGAACTACAAACAAAAGTTTGGGATCTAGGAGGACTTCATTAGCCTATGAAAAGACATGACCAGGAGGTCATGAATTTTTTCGACCTCAGGAGTCTGATCTAGGAGAATTAAATATTTTTAAACCAAGACCTATGGATTATCCCTAGGGGGTCTCTCAAATTTACTAAGGGGGTTGGTTCCCTAATAAATTATTGTATTTTTCTTAAGCTCATGAACATGTATTCTAGAATAATGTGATTTTTAGGAAGGATGATATTGTTTCATAATTATTGATATATTCAGTTATGTGAGGATGGAATATAATCGAGCCTTCTCAAATAAGGCAGATCTCGAATTGAGTTGAGTGATTATAGGATATAGAGGATCCTTATGAGTATTGTTGAGAGGATTGTGGATTTGACCCAAAATTGGTTTTAGAATCCTTGTATAAAAACAAATTTAAGCCATAAATGAATTGAAGGGTGGCCAAAGCATAGAAGATCAGGCCTAGAGTGCAGGTTGGTCGACTATAGAGGAAATTGAACCATAAAAGGCTAAGGAAGACCCTTATTGTAAATTATTTGTAAATTAATAGAATTCCACTTTGTTTTGAGTGTTAAAGGAGTATTGTTCAGAGAACCCTTTGTTTATCATGTGATAGAATAAAATCTATGTATATTGTGTAAATACTGGTAATTTGTGTGTCTACCTATGGATTTATTGCTAGTGCAAATAGAAAGTCTTAGGAGGGAATCATGTCTTGTGAAATTGTAAGTGGGATCAAAATCTCCACATAATTGTTAAGTAACCCTGTATAAATCTAAAGAAACGGAGTAATCATCTACATTGATCATTCGACCAGGAAGATTTTGAGCCATCAATCTAAGTCAAGTGAAGTCAATCGGGTGCCAAGTCCCCGGGGGAAAAGGAACTAAGGCATTGGAACAAAGTCCCAAAATCCCACAGATCATCCACTCAACAAAAGACTAATTGTAACTATTGATTACAATGAGACAGAGAAAGGTGCAAGGGACAAATCTAGCCATCTATTGGGAAGGTAGTTTTATCACTAGCGATCCATTAGAAGTATGAATTTGCACAGAATCGAAGTGTGGGTCAAAGGAAAATGGATGGGAGTAGAAGAGATTTGGACCATTGGTTAAACTGGAGAAAGAATTGAGACCATTGGATCCAAAAGAGGCCAGGTGAATGCGATTTGTTCATTTCAATGGTTGATTAAGTTATGACCATCGATTTCATAAAGCCACGGGAGTTCAAGGTTTTCCAGAGTTACAGGGGTCAGATATTTGACTTCCCATTGAGGAGGCAGATCAATGGTAGAGGATAAAGAATGTAGATCGAGTTGCATGAATGTTAATTACCATGAGGAAGCGCACTTTCATCTTGACCATCAACTAATCCGACTATGTACGCATAGGATCTACGTGCGCAATGAGGAAGGAGTTAACAAGCTGTCATGTTGGAACATGAGGACCATATATCTCGATGATTTATTAAGTCGTGACCATTGACTAAAAATATTGAGGAGTTATGAGATAAACACCATTGAAATAACTCTCGGTCACAAGGTTATGGTAATATAGTGAAGCCGCGAGGGGGAAGTGCTATAGAAAAGGGCGTTCAAGAGGATAAGCACTCTATCATAGCCATTGATCACATGGTGAGGAAAATATAAGCACTTGGGGCTTGGTTCTGTATCATATATAAAATCCTTTAGGTTAAATTGTTGGTTCGAGCCTTTAGTTACATA
>SNQJ01S0058383.1:48345-59385 GCA_010110895.2 Picea sitchensis | reverse complement strand
TTGTATGTATTTTAAATTAATTGGTGATCATTTGATTTATTTGGTATTGTATGTGGATGGCATGTTGCTGATAAGAAACAACAAAGAGATTATCTAGGATGTGACAATTTAGTTAGCCTCTAAATTTGACATGAAGGATCTTGGTGCTGCAAATTTCATTTTTGGCATGGAAATTAAAAGAGATCGAAAAATAGGAAACTATGGTTAAATCAGATAAAATATGTCGAGACAATATTGCATAGGTTTAATATGAAGGAATGCAAACCGATCAGGGTCCCTATTCTTGTAGGTGTAAAGTTATCTATGGATCATTGTACCAAGACACAAGAAAAGGAGGAGTACATGTCTTGTGTTCCATATGCTAGTGTGGTTGTCAGTTTGATGTATGCAATGGTCTATACTAGACTAGACATTACACATATAGTGAGAGTTTTGAGCAGGTATATGTAAAAACCAGGGAAGGATCATTGGACATCAGTGAAGAGGGTTTTCAGGTATTTTTGTGGCACTACTAGCTATGGATTGTGATACCAAGGAAGATCAGGATTGGATAGAGTGGTGTACATACATGGCTTTGTGGATGAAGATTGGGCTGGAGATTTGGATCGTAGGAGATCTACAAGAGGGTATGTGTTTACCCTTTTTGGAGGAGTAATAAGTTGGGTGAACAAAAGACAGTCTGTAGTGGCGATGCAGCAGATGTCACTTTCAACTACAAAGAAGTTAGATACATGGTATCCACTTATGCAAGCAAGGAAGCGATATGTTTACAAAGATTGTGTTAAGGTAATGGGTTGATACAACAAGTTATGCGGATGAATTCTGTGTGAGTTAGGTGCAATTTTACAGAAGAACTTGACTATCATTCAGAAAAACAAAACATATAGATGTTACGATATCACTTTATAGAGACATGGTTGAAAAGAAGGTGTTGTTGATGAAGGTGGACACTTTTTAGAATATTTAGAGTTTCATTAACAAAATTTATGAAATGTGAAAAGTTCTCTTGGTGTAAGAGGATCTATAGGCATTGCTTTACAGATACATTGACTATATAACCCTTTAAGCCCCTATGCAAAGAAACAATAAGTGGGAGAATGTTAAGTATGTGTTATATTATTTACAAAAACAAATTCCCTTAGTTTTTCATGTCCATTTTCTGGGCGGTCCTCAATTTTAAAATTGTCGTTTTGGAAACGGTCCCTCAATTTTAAGTGTCCATTTTTGGCGGATCCTCGATTTTCTTGTCCATTTATGGACAATTTTTCGACACATGGTTTTTTCATAGATGATTTTTTAATTATGGTTAAAGAATTAGGTTGTTGACTAATCTAGGTCATTGGATTAGGGTTTTGATGCCTTTGGCTCCCTATATGTATATTTATTGTAAACAATGTATGATATGAATGGAATATAGAGAATATGTTGGTTTTCCTGTTTGGGTTCAGGAGGAAAATATTTTTGTAATGTGTGTATTTGCAATTGTGTATTTTCTGTTCTTTTTTTTGAAAATATGTTTGCAATAAAAAAATTATTACAAAGTTAAAATCTATACACACTATATCCAAATATATATATATATATATATATATATGCATGTGTATTTTAAGACACTTGGCATCCAAGGGACTCCCTTATCCCTACTTTCAAGACTTGTGATATATTCATATCCATTACTTTATACTTTAGAATATTAATATAATATTCAATGGGATTAAGACCCTAAGCTTAGCCCTTCCTAGACTCTTAACTCCACTTTCTCTTTCTAGTGGATTTTATTCCCCAATACTCTTTATGGAGTGGAGTGCGCAATAATGATGTACTTTATTAATAATATGAGTGTTGATATATTACAATAATAGGATCACTACCCTTTACTATCTAGGCTCTCCATCCTAATAATGCGCTGAAACATCACGGCCCCAAAGTATCCTGGCTCACCTACCTATATGTTCATTTACATTTATATGTACAATTGGGATTAGGCCTAGGAATATGAACTTACAACCTCTCCACAGAAGATGCAGGAAATTGTTTGCTAGTGCCACCATGAGGAGAGACATGTTGGATACACACATTACACATATATTTTCCCCTAGAAAACCAAACGGAAAACAACATATTCTATATTCATTCATCGCTACATTGTTTACAATACAATATACATATAGGAGCCCGGATATTTGATGTAAAAAGCACAAGCGTTAGATTTATATGCTCGTAAATGATTTCCAAGCCTTATTACTTAATTATATTAATAATACACTAGTAGGTGGGACCCCTTGTACATGTATGGAACTATGGTGGAAAAGCAAAACTTATATTTTGTTTTCCTATGTGTTGATTGCAACACAGATTCTATAGCTTATTCACTTCAAATAGTGGTTAAAATGCTTATGATAAAATTCTAAATGAGATGGATTAAAACAATGAAAATGCAGGCTTATTATCTCTTGCAAATATGATATGTTGTTTTTATAGGTGAAGGAATAATACTCCTGTTTGAATTTGATTTTACATGGATTATGTGGTGTATGGGTGACCACCCCAACCTTTTCTACAATTGTGGTGTGCATTGTTTTGATGGATATGTTAGTGGAATCCCTAAGGAAATAAAAATTTGTTAATAAAATGAGGGCAAGTGTTGGTGCATTTTGGAATTTGGACATATGCAAACTTTGGATAATTGAGTTTGTATTGTCAAATGGAAATGGAAATGGGGCGTGAATGGAAAATTCACTTGGCTTATGCTAGCCATGAATGAAAACCAAAGATGGCGTGCAGCAAATATAAGTCATTCTTACTCTCCTCGGGCTTATGCAAACCATTTTCATTTGTGCTCTGATAGTTGCTACTTCTCGACATGCTTCGATCCTTGGAAAGAGGTATACAACTCCGATCTTTTCTCTTAGCATGCATCTTTTCTGGTATGGGGTGGCAAATGAAAGAATGGGTTAAAACCCACTAAATGGCTTATCCTAAGTTAAGTAAGAGTTGATGTGACCGTTTGGTGTGTTGTGCTAAGAGGGGTGTAGATCTGGGCGACTGAGATCTGCGCCCTCCATATCAAAAGTCGTTGGCCATATGAGGGCCTCAACATGCAGTCGTTAAAATTATAAGAAGCGAGGTTGGGAAGAAACAATGGTTGCGGAGGTGCAACGTGTCAGCCAAAGACACATCAGACTAGCGAGGAATCAAACCTTTACATGGCCCCGATATCATGCATTTGATTACTATCTGCGAGACAGAACCAAGTGGCCACTCTGTCCGTAAATGAGTTGTCCCCACTCACGCCATCTGCTCCCATATGGGTTGTCACACACATGTCCCACATGTCACATCTCCTTCCTCCATCTCCATGCTTTTATTACCGCCATCCACATCACCTTCGTCCCATTACCTGGCTCTGCTTGTAGCCGTCCCAGATTCTTCGCCCAACCGTATGTCTCCTCCCTTCGACCATCGGACAATCCGATTGCTTGCCATCGCGCCGTCCTTCTAGATCCTTGTCTCGCCTCCGCATTCATAGCCATCCTATGACATCAACTTCGGCTCGGATGGCGGAATGTAGAGTAAGCCAAGTTCCGAGTCGCGATCGCGACTCATGCCTTCAAGATCTAGATGAAAGCCCGATTTATTAAGGTTGGTTATTGGTGGTTAGAAACATTTTTTTCCACCATAAATGGAAAGCCGGGAAGGAATTTGTCGATTAGTATGCTCCATTCTGGAACCTTCGACACATGATTCTCGGCGGAGCTCACTTCCGACCACGAGGCATTACCGCGATCGACCAAACATCTTAGGACTTAAAGCCTTCAATCGAGACTCGAGCATGCTTCTATAATTCTACTTTGTGTATATAAGAGTCTTTCTCATATTTTGTAAAGGGAGTTGATGGATTTGAGCTTTAACTCGATTTGTAAAATTTTAATGAAGCTTATGGTTCTCACGGTTATGTATTATCATTTGAGACTTCTTGTTTAATGGCAGTCGGATCTTCTTTTCATCTCTGTTTCTTTTGATATTGAAGACTCGGGCATGGGTGATCCAATTGAGTTGTTGTGATTGTATATTAGTGTATGTTTGATTGCAATATTGTTATGGCGTTTTCAGTTCCTTGAAGTTTTAGGTTCAAAATCACATGTTTAAGTCTTTCTTCCTTAGGCTATTGGAAGACATCATGTCCATAAGCGGACCTCTACTTTTCCTCATCAGTTCTTCCCCACTCACCCTTTACTACAACCTCTTGGTTGAAGTTAGATCAATACCTCACCTACCTATGCATGCCGGTAATTTTACGAGTTAAAGCGATATTATCCTGAGAATGCGTCCATTAGACCACCCTTAAAATTTATTCATTATGACTTATAAACTGATGAGTACTGGAAGCACCTCTGTATAATCGAGGAGTGACTTCTGAAATCTAACATTTCTGGCGCCGTTTTTGAGGATGAATTGAAGATTTTCCATAGGATAGAACGACAAACTTCTTGATTGAGGTGCATCAAAATTCGGTACATCAAGATTGCAACTATGCACCTAGTGACTCAACTGTGGCGACTCCACTGTCTCAACTCCATCGTTTCAGTGTGAGCATGCGGATACACCTAGTAGCCCCTTGGATAAAACAACGATCAGATCTGGTCTTTAATGGTGAACAAAGACAAGACACACTCATTATTACATCATTCACTGGCGACTCCATGGTTGGAAGGATCGATTAAGCGACTCCATTGGTTCAAAATGGAAAGAATCATGGCTCGGATGTTTGATCCCTTTAATTTTTATATTGTTCTGGTTTTGCCAATGTTGTTCCTACTCCAAATAATCATTCCATTCATTTGTCTATATTTAGAGAGCATAAAGAGGACAACCTTGCTCAGCGTCTTAGAGAGTTTCATGAACTCATGAACCCGTTGGAGATACATCATAAGGATGTATTAATGAAGATGTTCTTGTTCTCGTTAGCAGGGGATGCTCATGGAGTGGTATCATTCTTTGCCCCCGCTAGCATCTCCTCCCACCCAGGCGGAGTTTCATGCAGCTTTCAACGCTCATTGCTAGAAGTTTTATCGCTTTGAGTTGATTTGTCATGGTTGTTGTGAGAGATACAGCAGTATTCAAAGACAATGGTTGTTTCTTAATTTGTGAGGGAGAGCACGATGACTTAGATGTCCCGGTTCCTTCTCTCTTCCCTGTTCATCATACGAGGAAAGTTGTAGGATGAGGACCCGGGGAAGAAGAAGAGCTCTAAGTGGTGATGGGCTGGTAAAATCTCTTCTTGTAGAGATAGAGGGATTAAAGGAAGATCGCGACTGCTGCCTTCTTGAGGAAAACACATAGGATTTTCCAGCACTTGAAGCAAATGTTCTTGGCGTATTTCTGGGGGCGAATCTGATTCCACGATTGTATGGGCCTTGCATTCTACTCCTGAGGTGCCTGTTTTCCCTATATTTGATGATTATTCGGATGAGAAGCAGTAGAGCCCTGCATCTCAATTTTATGACCTGGAGAACAACCAACCTGTATATGACAACTATGAATCAAGTCACAGGTTGGATATGCAAGATTCCAAAAACGGTATGAGGAGCCTTTCTTATCTATGTAAAGCTAAAGGGAAAATACTACGAAATCAACCATCACAGACACTGCGAGACAACTGAGTATGCAGAGCTTTCCCAAGGTTCTTGTTTATGATGATTATGGCCTTGACCCTTGGGAGAGCCAAGAAGACGAACCAGAGGAGCATAAGGAGGGGAAGTTTATCTCCTTTCCAAAGCCTATCAATGAGAAATCATTGCCTGAGACCAGTCAACCTGCATCATCTCCTCATCCACCTATGCTTATCAGATATATTCAACCACAAGTGGACAACTGTGTAGCACAATCAAAGTTACTGTTACAAATCTCCGGTGCCACTCGTTCTATGAGCCTGTCAACGATTACATGGAGTGGCATTTTCTTCATATCTTGGAACCGCCCTATTTCATCTCAACTTGACCTTTGAAGAAGAGGCTGAAGGGTGTAACTCATTCTCTTGTCGCGGTTGCATTGTTGCTAGTGATCATCGATAGAAGGAAGGGGCTTCCATTCAGGAAGTTACTTGATCGGCTCTAGCGGAAATTTGCTTTCACCTAGCACCATGTAAAATTTGATTAGTTTTAAGTTATACATAATTAAGCTCCTTGGAATGCCTTAAATTTGTTTTCATTTTATTTTTCAGTTTTTATTCCTGCAGTGGTGTTTTTGAGGGCTTGGCTCCATATGAAGGCAACTAGAGGCTGCAAAAGGACATTTTAGAGCCTTGCAGGGAGGACTTTATCCCCCACGAAGCCTAATGTTATCACACAGGGTGTTTTTGAGCTTGGCTCCATAGCCCAACAGAAGGCAACTAGAACTGAAAAAGGAGATCTTGGAGCCTCGCAGGGAGGACTTTATCCCCCACGAAGCCTAATGTTATCACATATTATTTTATGGGGTGTTTTCCCCACTAGTTTTGGCCCTTAGGGTGGAAAATGCAAAGAATGGGGTTAAAAACCCAATAAATGGCGCTTATCCTAAGTCTGTCAGAGTTGATGTGACAGTTTGGCACATTGTGTTAAGAGGTGCGTAGATCTGGGCGGTTGATATCTACGCGCTCCATATCAACGGTTGTTGGCCATATCGAGGCCTAAAAATGCGAGGTCATTAAAAATTGTAGAGCAGGACGGGGAAGAAACCATGGTTTTGCGAAGGTGCAATGTGTCAGCCAAAGACACACATCGGGCCCAAAAGCGGGGAAGAATCAAACCGCTTTCTGCAGCCCCGATATGCGCATGTGCATTTAGTGCCCTATCCCGGGTTGACAAGTGGCTGCTCTGTCTCGTCAACACCTATCCCCCACTCCATCTCTCTCTTCTGTTTGCCACATCTCCCTCTCCCCTATAGCTTTCGCTCCCTCGCACCTATCCCACCTGTCGCATCTTCCCTTCTCATCTCCCGCCACCTGTACAACTTCGCTCCACATCACCTCCGTCCCATTACACCTCAGCTCCCGTCTGTGTCATCCCACAACTTCTTCTTAGCTTCTGTGTGTCCTCCACTCAGCCATCGCACAATCCAGTAGCCTGCCCATCCCGCCATCGTCGCGCTAGATCCTTGTCCGCGCTCATGACTGTCTGGCCATCCCTGCACGCATCCAACTCAGTTCCAGATGGCAGAATGTAGAGGCCGCCAAGTTCCACAAGTGTAGTGTTGACTCAGACATTCAAGATCCCGATGAAGCAGTTATTAAGGTTGGTTGGTGGTGGTTGAACATCGTTTCCACCATAAATGGAAAGCCCAGGGAAGGACGGTCAGTTAGTCTTCTCAGTTGCAGAACCTTCCTGACACACAATTGTGTCTGCCAGAGCTCGCTTCCGACAGGAGACTGCATGCACAGTCTGACAACAAGCATGCAGACGTAAAGCCTTCGATGCAAAGACTCGAGCATGCTTCTGTAGTTCTTCTCTGAATATAGAGGAGTCTTTCTCATATTTTGTAAAGGGTCAATGGTTGAACTACACTCCCAATTTGTAAAATTTTAATGAATCCTCTGGTATTCTGGTTATGTATTATCATTTGAGACTTCTTGTTTAATGACAGTCAGTCTTCTTTTCATCTCTATTGTTTCTCATATTGAAGACTCGGGCATGGGTGATCCAGTCGAGTTGGTGTGATTGTATTGTAGTGTATGTTTGATTGCAATATTGTTATGACGTTTCCAGTTTCTTGAAGTTTTGGGTTCAAGAAGATCTTGTATTCAAAGATTTTCTTCCTTATGCTGCTGGAAGACCTGATGTCCATAGCAAACCTCTACTTTTCCTCATCAGTTCTTCCCCCACTCGCCCTTTACTACAACCCACTGACTTAAGTTAGATCGAGACCTCACCTACCTGTGCATGCCAGCCCAGTTTTCTGAGTTAAAGAGATATTATCCTGAGTCTGCGTCCATTACACCACCCTTAAATTCATTCATTATGACTTATGAACTGATGAGTATTGGGCTTACCTCTGTCGCAATCCAGAGTTGACTTCTAGTGATAACACAAGGGAGTGACATAGAAACATTGCTGACATCGACTTCCCATTCACTAAGGGGGGCTATCCATGGATGCCCAATGCAAGCTCTAATTCAATGAATGAATTGTTGATCAAATCCAAATTGTTGAAGGAATTCAAAAAGAAAGGAATGACACACCGTATCAAATGCATTTGAAATATCTATTTTGAAAACCATAACTATCTTATTTGTGCTCCAACTAGAATGGATGGCCTCCTACACTCTATTATGTTGTTACAAATATGTTGCTAAAGAACAAAACCCCCTTGATTTTTTGAGATAGGTTTGGGCAGGAAATTGATCAATTTGTTGCCAAAGATTTTTGTCAACATTTTTAAAGAGGCGTTACAAAGAGATATTGGCAAGAACCTAGCAAATGAAATCAAACTGTTGTCTTTTGGGATCAAAGCCAAGATAGAGGAATTGATATCACCTTCCAGCATTGGTTTCAAACGAGATTCATTTAATGATGTGCTAGCAAGCTCTAAATAAACATAGAGTGAGACCATCCAACCCCAATGCCTTATCTGAGCCTAGCTCCCATATGGTTGGAATGACTTCTGATTCTTCCATATGATGATTAAGGCCCTGATTCTCTTGTGTTGTCATTAGACGTGGGATTTCTTGGGGCATCTCTTGGGTAGATTCATCCATAGGCCGATCTTCCTTCAAATAAAAAGTTTTGAAATGATCATGGGATGCTTATTGGAGGCTTCATATTGCATGACTCTTTCTTCATATGCAACAGTAATTTCTTGAATGTGAGTCCAAAGTTGATCATCCCGAGCTTGCTTATGAAAAAAGCTCGTGTTGATGTGGACTTGCCTTCAGCCACAAGCTCCTCTCTTTCAACCTCTACTGTTATTATTTGCAATAAGAGATGCATTACTTTCCTACAATCTCTGTCTCTTCAAACTGTAGAGTTGGGTGATTTCATGATCTTCCATTGTTAATAGCGGGTCTTCTAATTGGGGTTGCAATCACTCCCTCCTAGTACAAGGAGCTGAGGCATAGTTTAGCCCACGCCATAAATTTCAGTTTAATGGCCCTTATTTTTTATTCTCATATTGGTATGCTTAAATAGGATGACACCATGCTTCTTCAATTATAGCCATGAACTCAGGATCACTGAACCATAGACGATTGAAGAAAAAGGGAATCGGTCCATAATCGATATCTGGGAGAAGGTCGAGGAGGATTGGTGTACGATTATAGATGTGGCCACGTAGGATGGAAGAGGATATATGGATTGTTTCCAACAAAAGGAACCTTGAAGAAGAAATCAATCTAATCCTAGAATATGACCAAGGCCAAATCTCCAGTTTGTCCAAGTCTATTTTCCTTTATCTGTCCTAGGATTGAAAGGACCTCAATCTGAGAGCAAGTCATCTAGAACTTTACGAAGAGGGTCTTTAACAAAAGAGTTGCTTTGCTTTTCAGATAGAGAGAGAACCATGTTTAAGTCACCGGCAAGAATTATGCATGAAGCTGGGAAAGGGTCTCCAAAGTCTCTTAAAGAAGCCCAACAATCTTATTTTTCACGGAAGTGAACTAGAGCATCAATATTGAAGAGTTCAATATACAAGGTCGATTGATTTTTATAGACTAGAGTGAAATCCCAATGTTGGGTGACATGAGAATGCTAGGGATCTATCACAAAACGATCCTACAATGTACAAGTGCCTCAAGAGGCACCTCTCACTATTATTGTATTTCATTTCCAAACCTTCGTAGCTAGTTAGAACATCTACTATGGGAGCCTGAATTTGATTTAATCTCATGATTGCTTCTAGTTTTACACCACCATAAATTCCCCTACAATTCTAGGAGACCACTTTTATTGCTTCTAGGAGACCACTTTTATTGCTTACTTATTGAAGGTTTTCCATGACTGCCAAAGCATTTTCGAAAGTCGACTATGATCCTATATATTTTTCTTTGTTTGCCACACATTTTTTTTATCTCCTCATCTTTTCCATACTCTTGTTGTTGAGCTTTCTTTTTAGTCAAAACACCACTTTAGGAAAGAGTAAGACTAATAACCAAAAGTATGAGGCTAGGGAGCAAGGATTGGAAAGTGGAGGGATTCGACGAATAAGGATAGGACAAGGGGAGAGGAGGTGCACAAACATGAGGGCCAAGCTCGTCAAGGGTTTCGAACATTAAGAAATGGTTGGAGCTAGCTGGATTTTTCAATTTCTAAGCTATATGATTAAAAGACACTAAATGTTTAGAACCAAAGGATCACTTAACTTGTTTCAATTGATTTGAACATTGTAGAGGAGGTTCCAATGGGGATGTGGCCTTTGAATCTTTCATGAAGTGGTTGTCTTCATGGCATGACTTACATTTAAAGGGCAATATATCATAATTAGGCTACTAGAGATGCATCCATTTATCTAGGGTGAGATTGATGACTTTAGAAGGACCCTTTGCTAGAGCTACTTCAACACAAATCCAAGCACATCCAAACTTACCCCTTTTTAAATAAGAATTGTCAATATAATTCCCCACAACATTTTCTATGCCCTCCTCTAATTCATCACTCCAATAATTAAGGGACAAATGAGGGAGGCGATCCCACTTTTGGATCAAAATCCAATGTCTAGTTGGTTAGATATATTCCCCTAAGCCCGTGAAGTAGGGACCATTGTGAAAAATCAGGTCTCTATATTCTTTGAGTTCAAACAAGTAATTATAAAAGCCTCTAACACAAAGAAATATGAATTTACATTTAAGTAGAGCTATCCATTTCATCTACACCCATTGATCCATAACCCAGGGAGAGGGCCATAAACTAGTGAATTTCCTAATAAAGGTGTGTGTAATGTCCCCCACCTCTTAGAGAGGTGATGAGGAGACTCAGTGGCCTAGGCACCCCCACTAGGTCATAGTCTCACACTGAGGGGGGAAAAGTCAAGAAGTTAAAAGTTATATTTTTAAGTTGACTTAAGAAAGGA
>SNQJ01S0058383.1:0-33716 GCA_010110895.2 Picea sitchensis | reverse complement strand
TGGAAAAGCAACACTTATATTTTGTTTTCCTATGTGTTGGTTGCGACACAAATTCTATAGCTTATTCACTTCAGATCGTGGTTAAAATGCTTATGATAAGAAATTCTCGACAAGATAGTTAAAACAATGAAAAATCTGGCCTTGATTATCTCTTGCAAAATATGATATGCTTATTTTATAGGTGAAGGAATAATACTCCTGTTTGAATTTGATTTTACATGGATTATGTGGTGTATGGGTGACCACCCCAACCTTTTCTACAATTGTGGTGCGCATTGTTTTGATGACAATGTTAGTGTCATCCCTAAGCAAATAAAAATTTGTTAATAAAATGAGGGCAAGTGTTGGTGCAATTTGGAATTTGGACATATGCAAACTTTGGATTATTGGATTTGTATTGTCAAATGGAAATGGTAATGGGACGTGAGATGGAAAATTCACTTGGCTCGTACTAGCCATGAATGAAGGCCAAGGGAGAAGCGACGTGCAACAAATGTAAGTCATTCTTACTCTCCTCGAGCCCGCCACCCAAGCCATTTTCATTGTTCTCTGTTAGTTGCTACTTCTCTGACATGCTCAGTCATGGAAGAGGTATACAACCTGATCTTTTCTCCTTGCGCCATCTTTTACAGGTATGGGGTTTCTCTTACTTCTCCATCCATGAACTTCGTTTTTCCCTTAAATCAATTGTTCGCTCTTGTTGCTCATGTTTTGTGTAATTATCAAGTTGTCACTATGTATTTTTGGAACTGTGTATTTATGGTGGCATCCTTGGTTTACTGTGGTGGTTGTTCTAAGATTGTTGGCATTAAAAAAAATGGTCACAGTGTCTTTGCTGTGTGTAATGGTTCACAAAGATTTGTTGAGTAAAAGTTGTGGTTGAACTTGCCTTGCCTATGGTTCTATATTGTGGGTTTGGCCTACCTGTTGAAATGGATTTTCTCAGCCTTACCTCTGGGTTTTGTGAATACCCCACCTATAGATTGACATTGTTGGTCTATGTGGTTGGCATACCCTCGTCATGTTTTCGACCCTGTGAATGTTTAAGTGAAATGTGACTAATCTTTCGTGCCTAGTCCTCATAAAACCATCAGTTGTTAGCTTGCTTTCTTATGACCTCATTGTTGATGTTGCGTGGTGAACCTTATACAGATATGAGGACATTGTTTATCCAAATTTTGATGGGAGCACTATTCGTGCTATTTTGGTTCGCCGTGGATTTTTTTTGGTCACTTGTTATGTTGTGTTGAAGGAAGTGTTGGGTTCACTTATTCTTTGGAAGTTACAATATGTTATACGAAACTCATGAAGTCAGTAGCAACATTGCGAATTATTGTTATATTATGAAAAACACCTCTGGAATGAGCTTTCCGTGCTATGCAACTTCCAAACCCTCTGTTTAAATTGCCCCGTTGTCTCTACCCTTACTGTCATTGGCATATCTCAAACCCTACACATTATAGTGAAAGCATTGCTTACTTTAGTTTGAGTTAATGAGAGCATTGTTCTTGCTCGGTTACTTGGGCACGATTTTAGTTGGTCCCTTGCTTGGAAATTGTGGAAATAAGTCTGTACTCACCTATCCATTGGAAATTATAGTCTATTGAAGCTTGTGTTCCAAATAACAAATTCCATTTGTCTTGGTTAAATCATCATGTTTTACTTAAAAGGCACATGTGTTCAAAATGTATGTTGCTCGAATTGACTAATACTGCCCAGAATGAAGTTAAAAGTTGCATTGAACAGTGGTTAGATTAATGATAGATATCAGTTTTTTTGGGAGGACTGTGCGTGACCCTGTTGGATTTAATGGGTTATTACTAGGGTTGATGTTATGAATCGTGGCTCAAAGACTATTGTTGTATTCTTGTGGTGATTATGACGATTTTCGTCATTTCTGTTATATAATGATAATATGGTTACTGTGGTTTAGTAATTCTGGGTATATCAAATAGTTTATTGTGTAAAGTAATTCAGAGGCCAACAAACAATTTTGTTAAAGAAGGCATCAATTTGGATTATTGTTTTGGAAACAAAACATTGTTTAAAACTTCAAAATTCTAGAAAGCAATAAATTTTGATTGCATCAGAGGTAGCATGTTTGATTCATTTTCACTTGAATAGTAACCATAAAGTTTCCCTATCATTCTACCATTTTTCGCTAATTAGACTCTCTCCACGATCCTGATTTCACTTATTGCATTCCTGTTCTGTGATATAAATTTTAAAAGAAGAGGTTTGTGTTGAAATACGAAGAAGTTGATATGGAAAGGATTGAGAACTGTTGTTTTTGATATCTTCAAATACACAGTTGATTGTCTTATTCATGTTAATCATCTTATTAATTGTTGAACATTATTCGTATATTGATTCCCTATTATTCTACCATTTTTCGCTAATTACACTCCCTCCATATTTCCTATGAACTCTATCATTCCATGTTCACATGAAAATTAATGAATGATGTGTTATGGATGGATTTGCATTTATCTCGTGTCAATTTTGGAGCCAACTTTTGATTCATGTAAACAGAGTGTCATGTATGTTTTTTTAAGAGATTCATTACTAACAAATTGTTGCTACAGGATGAGTTTTTTCAGTAGAGGTAACAATGGTCGAAATAACAGAGGCATGGGAAATTGAAATCGAGGCCATATGAAGCCTAGATTTTCCATCCATTTTGACGTTGACCTGCAAGAATTCAACTAGTAGTTCCAAGCTAGATTCTTTAATTGGATTGGCCATGGAGTACTGCACCCTCGACTAGAAAGACCCCCTTTCCAGCAACCTCCGAATTTTTCCATAATCCCCATACTCCCACATGTATCTATGTAGCCTCAGCCTCCCGCCAATGATGGTTGCCAAGAAATTGTCAACCAACCTGCTTCTCATCCTCGTGGTTGGCCCATCGTCTCACTACCATTGCCACAACCACCTCTAGTCAATCCAAATGCATAAGCCACCCACGCTGCCCCGCCAATGCAATCTTCCCACGCTAGCAAGAGATTGAAGACTGACATTTCACAACTTGTACTTGAGAAAAGAAAAGTGACAGCCTCCCATTCTAGCCCATCCATTGATTCCTCTAAATATGTATCTTTCCACCACTTGAAATATGATTGTTCCCATATAATTAGTGCCATACATCCCAAAGAGTCTAATCAACCGGGGGATATTTAAGAAAAGTCTAAGGGAGACATCAGTAAGAAAAGAAAATATGTATCTAAAAACAACAATTATGGTTTTTAAGTGTTGTTTTTATGATTTCCAGTGATAAGTACAATTTTAATGGTTTCTAGGGCCTCCAACATGTTTTGAACAACAAGTATCATTTTTGGACAACGAGTATTATTTTGGATATTTATGTGGATAATGTGGATATATATATTCTTTTTGGGTTATGATTTAAATTATTATTGATATTTAAATATTCATGTTGAGCCAATATACAATGTAGAAACAAGTGCTTTGTCAACTGCTAAGCATATAGTTAGAGAAAACATCTAGAAGGGCCTTCTATACCTCTCTTTTAAATATTCTCTGTAATTATCTTACCATGCACCATAGTTTGAAAAAAAACTTGGACCTTTGGCAAGTAATCTCCTTTCCTTATTTTCTTCAAAATATTTGATAAAGGGGAGAGATCCATAGATGTTAAAGCATGCAAGTATCCATGTTTGACTAAATAAGGCCCTCTAAAGGTTCCCGATCATCAAGAGTCCTTTTTGTCCTTATTAATGGGTGTCATGCTACCTCTAAGATGAAGAAGGAGAGACACCATTTGATTATGAATTTTATCCCGTGGAAGGAGGACTTTCCAAGCTACCCACCTTCCTTCTCTTGAAGACTCCCACATAGAAAGATCATAAAGAGTGCAAATACCCTAAGATTCCAACCAAGCCCTGATCTTTGATCAAGAGAATGTTTTAGCCAAAGGAGGGCAACATAAAATTCTATCTTCCCACAAACGAATATCTTTTCCATTTCATGACACCAAAGACATATTATCTTAAATAAGATGAGATGATTCCTTACAGAGGTATCAAATAGGGGACCCCCTAGTCTCTAGAAGAGAATAATCTAGAAACTTAAAACGACCCCCCTATCAAGTGTTTTCTATGAACAACTTCCACCACTATTTCTTCCCCAAAACCAAATTCCATAGGGTTTAGCACCTAAAGCCAAGTTTATGAGTAAGTGGTCTCTTATCAATAGACCTCCTTTGTCTAGAGGTGCCTTCACTATGACCCAATTAACCAAATGAATTTTCTTTCTATTCATCTCCCTTCTTTCCAGTGAAATTTTCTAATTAGAGCTAATCCTCCTGCTATTCTCCCTTCTTTCCAATGAAATTTTATAATTAGAGCTAATCCTCCTGCAATTCCCAATGGCACAAAGAGGGAAGGCCCTTGATATATTGAGCGTATTGACATAATGGAATCTATTAGCACCACTTGTTCAATCAGATTGAACCATTCAGATCTACGTTACACCATTTTGGATTTTATTTTCTACAAGATTGGCATTCAGTCTTCTACCTTTGGTTGTTAGAGGGCTATAGGGACCCCAAATATTTGAAAGAGAACCACTTACAAACTAAGGTGAATTCTAGTGTCCGAGTGATTTGTGATTTGTTGGAGGGTTTGCATATTGAAATTCTAACCATAGAAACTACCTTTAGAACTATTTATGTTTCCTTGTGAAGCATCCAAATAACAATCAAAATAATCACTTGAAATCATTGGCGATCATTACCCAAGCTCCAACTAGAAAGAGTGTATAATCGATGAAATAGGAGTGATCAATCACCTTCACACCTCTAAGAATTTTGATTCATGTTAGATATCCAAATATGCTTTCTATCTCTAGTTTTCAACCCAATGATTCAACAATAAAACATAAGCAAGGGAGTGACATAGAAACATTGATGACATCGACTTGCCATTCAATGAGGGGGACCATCCAATGCAAACTCTAATTCAATGAATGAATTGTTGATCAAATCCAAATTGTTGAAGGAATTTAAAGAGAAATGAATGACACACTATCAAATGCATTTGTCATATCTATTTTGAAAACCATAACTTTCTCATTCTTGCTCCAATTGGAATGAATGGCCTCCTACACTCTATTATGTTGTTACAAATATGTTGTTAGAGAACAAAACCCCCTTGATTCTTTGAGATAGGTTTGGGAAGGGTATTGATCAATTTGTTGCCAAATATTTTTGTCAACATTTTTTAAGAGGCATTACAAAGAGATATTGGAATGAACCTAGCAAATGAAATCACATTGTTTTCTTTTGGAATCAAAGAAAAACAGAAGAATTGATATCACCTTCCAGCATTGGTTTCAAATGAGATTAATTTAATGATGTGCCTAGCCCCCATATGCCCGGAATGACTTCTTCCTCTTCCATATGATGATTAAGGCCCTGATTCTCCTGTGTTTTCATTAGACTTGGTATTTCTTGGAGCATCTCTTGGGTATATTCATCCATAGGCGAATCTTCCTTCAAATAAAAAGTTTTGAAATGAGCATGGGATGCCTATTGGAGGCTTCGTATTGCATGACTCTTTCTTCATATGCAAGAGTAATTTCTTGAATGTGAGTCCAAATTTGATCATCCCGAGCTTGCTTATGAAAAAATCGTGTGTTGTTGTGGACTTGCCTTCACCCACAAGCTCCTCTATTTCAACCTCTAGTGTTATTCTTTGCAGTAAGAGATGCATTAATTTCCTACAATCTCTGTCTCTTCGGACTGTAGGGTGATTTCATGATCTTCCATTGTTAATTGCAGGTCTTCTAATTGGGGTTGCAATAACTCCCTCCTCACATAGGGAGGTGAGGCATAATTTATCCCACGCCATAAATTTCAGTTTTGATTCTCATACTGGTATCCTTAAATGTTGGTTCTGTCAGTCACTAAACAAAATTATATGCAGCGGATTAATAAACATATGACAGATGTAAAACACGAGGATTAACATGGTTCACCCAAACGTTGGGCTACGTCCACCAAGCAAGGTATTGGTTGTGTTATTATTCAAATCATGGATATTTATAGCAGCTCACCCACACATCTCTCTCTCAGCCTCTGTAGGCATACAATAATATATAGACTTCCTCTCACAGTTTCAAGAAACTGAATTCATTAATTACACAACAATTTAATTCTATATTAAGGTTGTTTGTTTCAACAACAACCAGATTCGAGGAATCGATCCATATAATTTGCACAAGTCGAGGAAGAATGTTCGTTGCCTAACCAACGAGTTTGTTGTCACCATTCAACAATCTCCACCTTGACAACAATTAACCTAATATATTGCTCCTTCTTTTTTTCATCACCTTTTTTGCAAGCCAAGAGAAGCCAAGCACCATCCAAGCTTCTCTAAAATTACTGGTTTTGTGAACATGTCTATGAAGTTCTCTTTTGTATGAACTTTTTCAAGAGAAACTCCACCTTCATCGATGATCTGTCTTACAAAATGGAACTTAATAGGAATATGTTTAGTTTTACTGTGGTAGGTTGGATTCTTGGCCAAGTGAATTTCACTTTGACTATCACAAAGTAGCTTTACTTTGTCCTACATCCTTCCAAACTCACCAAACAAACCTTTCAACCAAACCACCTCTTTGCAAGCATGTGAAGTAGCTATGTATTATGCTTCTGTAGTGGATAAAACAACAATGCTCTGTAGCTTTGACATCCAACTAATATCTCCACCTGCAAGAATAAAGACATATCCTGAAGTTGACCTCATTTTGTCCAAATCACCTGCAAAATAATAAACAACATATCCACAAACTAACTCACAACCACCGTTATAGGTGATACAGTAATCACTTGTGCCCCTCAGATACAGAAGCACCCATTTCATTGCTGCCCAGTGCTCTTTACCTGGATTTTCCATATATCTGTTGACAACCCCAACTGCATGTGAAATGTCTGGTCTTGTACTAACCATCGCATACATTAAAATTTCTACTACATTGTTATACAATATTCGAGATATATATTCCTTTCCTTCTTTTGTACTAGAAGAAAGCTTAAAATGGGAAGTCAAAGGTACAGAAACTGGTTTCATACTATTCATACCAAACCTCAAAAGTATTTTCTCGACATACTTCTATTGTGACAACCAAATCTTACCATTCCTCCTGTCTCTGAATATATCCATGCCCAAAATCTGCTTTGTTGCTCCTAGATCTTTCATATCAAATGTCCTAGCCATTTGAGCCTTTAACCTGTTGATCCAAGTTATGTTTTTTATTGCTAAAATCATATCATCAACATACAATCCTAAGATAATGAATATGTCATTATTTAACTTCTTGTAGTAAACACAATGATCATACTCACTCCTTGTATAACTCTAGCTCATCACGAAAGAGTCAAATTTCTTGTACCATTGTCTAGGCAACTGCTTCAAAACATACAATGATTTATTGAGCCTGCAAACAAATTTCTTGTTGTGATTCTGAACGAACCCTTCAGGTTGTTCCATGTAAATCTCGTCATCCAAATCTCCATGTAAGAAAACAATCTTAACATCTAGCTACTCCAACTCCAAATCAAGTAATGCAACCAATGCTAACACACTTCGAATTGAAACAATCTTAACAACTAGTGAAAAAATCTCATGAAAGTCAATACCTTCTTTCTCAGAATATCATTTCGCAACCAGCCTTTCTTTGTACCTTTCTATCTTATCATCAACACCCTTCTTCATCTTGTAGACCCACTTGCAACCTACAGTTTTCCTGTCTCTTGGAAGTTCTACCAGGTCCCATGTAGCATTCTTCGCTAAAGCATTCATTTCATCCTTCATTGCTTCTTTCCATTTTTCACTGTTAGAACCCTCCACAGCTTCCCAATAGCATGAAGGTTCATCATAATTAGTACTTAAAGAAACTGATGAAACAAAATCATCATACCTTCTTGGAGGATTTTTGACCCGTGTAGACCTCCATAGGGAAGTTTGTGGCTCATCCACAACCTGTTGAATGTCATCATCATCCACGTTTTCCTTTGCAGGAACCTCTTCATGAACATCTTCAGAAACTTGTTCATGTTCACTTTCGTATGTAGTTGAATGAGTTTCAAACTTAATCTGTTGATATTTTGGTACTTCTACTTGTTTCATTTGAACATCTACATCCAATTTGATGAGATATGATTCATCAAATATTACATCGTTGTCGATGGTGATCTTGTGGGAAATAGGATCCCACAACATGTACCCTTTAATACCATCACCATAGCCAACAAAGATAAGCCTTTTTTATTTTGGATCTAGTTTAGAACGTTGATGTTTCAGAATTAGAGCATAGGATTCACAACCAAAAATTTTAAGATTAGAATAATTACAAGGGTGACCTTTCCATACCTCTTCAGGAATCTTGCATTCTATTGTTGTTCATGGTGATCGATTCACCAGATAACAAGTTGTAGTTACCACTTCTACCCACCGTTCCTACTGCAAGTTGGCGTTACTAAGCATACTCCTTACTCTCTCTAGAAGAGTCTTGTTCATGCGTTCACCAACTCCATTTCGCTGAGGAGTATAGGCAGTGGTTTTATGCCTATTAATCCCAAAATCCTTGCAATAGTTCTCAAATTCCATTGACGTAAATTCATGACCATTATGAGTTCTTAAACATTTAATGGATCTACCAGTGCTCTTTTCCACTAAAGCTCTAAATTGATTGAAAATAGTAAACACATCCGCCTTTCTTTTCAACATATAGATCCACACGTTCCTAGAGAAATCATCTATAAAAGTAACAAAATATGATGATCCTCCATACAAAACAGTAGGGGATGGTCCCCAAACATCAAAATGGATATATTCAAGGATTCCTTCACTGGTGTGTCTTCCGGTTTTAAATTTCTGCCTAATCTATTTTTCATATCATAGTGGTCAACAAGCTAGGTACTCTTGCGGGTGACATAATTTCCACATACAAGTTCCTATTGAGGTGTTTTTTACACCATTGGAAAGGTCTTGATGTGTAGAATAACATCAAGGGGGATATGGAGTTATGCTCACAAATGTTTGACCCCAAAAAATGTCGTTTGATGTCTCAAAATGGCTCTGGAAAATTCCAGACCCCAAATCTGCAAATTGGGGCTTGCCACTAAAATGGGCCCTACAAACTGATTCCTCCAATTTTCCACCCAAAAAGTACCAAGATAGATGAATATATATATAATTATCCATTCAGAATCATGCATAGAAAGTTTTGGTCTAATATTTTGATCACTCGCAAAAATTGGACAATTGGAGTTGAATATTAGGTGATTGGGATACAATTTCTACAAGTTTTTCTGTTACCTCATTTATTATTGTATGGATTTTGTGATGCTTGTAGATTTCATAGAACTTCAAAGTTTGACTACATCTTGATTGTTTAACACTTAATGGATGTGTTAAGAGTTTCTTAATAGTTTATGGAGTTTACTTTCAAAATTGGATGATTCTTTCAAAGTCTTTACATGAGACAAAATTACATATAGGGTTGATCATAAGTAGTGCCAATGTTACCTAGATTGTATCTTAGATGTTTTTGAAAAATTCGGAGATGATTCATTTTTGTAGTTGAAACATTTCTTATCTACAAGTTTTTTGGATTTTAATACGTTTTCTTTTTGTAGTTTGCCTTTATCTCATTAGTCACAAGTTTTTTATCATTGTTTTCTTGATATTAATACGCGTATTTTCAATTTGTGATACAAGATTTTGGGATGCTATTCAACACAATTTTTTATGTGTCATGTTTTCAAGATAAATTTTAGTGGACTTCTTCTATTCACTCTGATAGCCTTAGTTTTTGAACTTTGACTTCATGCCTTACAAGGTTAGTCTCTTGACTTTGGAGATACCATTTGGACATATATAGTATCCTCTATGTTTTGGATTGGAAAATGTCCCAATTGGAACAATGTTGTCAAGGATTTCATAGGGCTTCAAATATGTTAGATTTTTCATTGATTTACTTCTTTGTTTGTAAGTTTAATGTGTCAAGGTTTTTCCCTTCATTCAATTATCTACTATAATATTTTTCTCTCATTCCAAAGTTTACATTTGGAGAGATCATTTATATTTCTCTCTCTCACAAGTTTATATTGTGATATTTTCCAAAGTTGATGTTTTTATCATTCTATGTGTCTTCTACAGGTGGTATTTCATGTCATGTTTCATTAACACCCATGAGGATCAAACCATGAGTTCTTTGTTTAAGACTATTAGACAAGACAAACTTCCTACGCCAATGATTTACATATGAGTTGGTTTGTTTGTATGAACTTATAATTAAGAGGTTTTTTTGGGCATATAAACTGTCTAATCATTAATTCCTTGACCCCCTAGATTTGTTTCTTAGTATATATCTCTTATCCTATATACAATACATATGAATGGATTTTGTATTATGGTACTAATCCTTTCAATTAGGTAACAATATTGATTATGCAGTGGTTACTACATATTGTACTACATAATTTACATTTGCAATTGATATATTACTTCGACTATTTCTTGTTTCCTCTTATTTTCTTTGTGTGTTATTTCATTTTCATGTTATTTCAGGAGCCCAAGTTGGGATTCCAACTTAAGGTATCTCCCATGGGTACTAACCATACAAGTACAAACTTCTTTCTCTAATTTCTCTAGTGCCAACAATCAAAAAGTAGTTTCCATGTAACAATCATCTATTATCGTATTCTCAACCTATTGTTTGATTTCCCAATCTTCCTAAATCCTGGACCATCTATAATTTGAGATGGTGATACTACATTGGTCTTTTTCCATGTCCTTGTCACACCTTTGTAGCTCCCTCTGGATTTCCTTTAATTCACATGATGCACAATAATTTTTTCTACAATGTCAATGTCTTATTGTGATTATGAGACCTACCCACAAAATGTGATCAAAACCAAATAGGAATACACAACATAGCCACCCCAAGAGCATGACAATGAGCCACAAGAAAGGGAAACCAAGAAGCAACTAAGAAGTAACTCGCTAGGTGAAGGCTATAAGTGATACCCAAAATTATTCCTCCAACACCAACACCCCAAGAGCCAAATATAGTCATAGAAAAGATAACAATGGAACCCTCCAAAACTAGCTTGATATTAAACCCAAAAAGGAAATATCACTCATTCATTTAATCCTTCATTTTCTCACACATCATCACAATCGAAGGACGTAATGAGTGTAGTAGGCGAAGTAACTACTTGTCTTGTCTAGGATTTATAATGAGACATTTGATTGCCTTGTAGATAAGGTAGGGGGACATTATAGGGAACCCCCCATTTATCCCCATGTGTTCTTTGCTCAACTTGGAGCCTATATTAACTTGTAAATATGCCTAAGCTTTTAACTTTCTCAAAACTTGATAGCTGTAAGAAATTAAAGAAAAATGATGATACAAACCAATAATTCTTTAGGTGAGATAAGACATATTGAAATTTTGAAGGGAGTACTAGTAGGGCAAAGACCGAATGATAGTAGTGTAATCTCCTATAATTATTACATGTGTTGTACCTCAATATTTTAAAAATATTAGGCTTTTATATACTGGTAGAGCCTCCATATCATTATTAATTTATCTCCCCAAACCCTAGGGAAATTTTGTTTCCTTTTGTCCACCAAGGTCATAAATACCCCCCTCACTCCCCCGAACACTTGCCACCCACGACTTCCTTCTAGAGTCTCCATCAAAAAATAAAATAAACTAATTTATGGATGCACTCCATTTCCAAAACTCTAATTCACCTAAGCTACCACTTATAGGACTGGATTAACATTCTTATTGAAAACGTTGGGGTTGCATGTGGCTATGATAGGAGATCCTTAAGCCAAGCTTGCTCCACGATTTCATAATCTATCATTGTGATCTTACCTATTCCATTGGACTTTATTGTTTTCTACAGTAACCCCATGGCATGGGGAATGATGCTCTGAGGAGTGAGCAACACTTTATGAAAAAGGGAATGATTATAAGCAAGCCAAATATCCCATGAGAGGTAATAGGGAATAGTAACCCAAACTCATTTCATGGGTTTTCATTCACTAATATACCTAGATACATGGTCTTCCATGACAAGAACATCTATTTCCAGTGTAGTAGAAGTGAGATGGTTTTTTATTAATTCCTCAAAGGATTTACCCATACATATTGAGCCAATATACAATTTAGAAACAAGTGCTTTGTCAACTGCTAAGCATATAGGTAGAGAAAAAATCTAGAAGGGCCTTCTATAGCTCTCTTTTAAATATTCTCTGTAATTATCTTACCATGCACCATAGTTTGAAAAAAAACATGGACCTTTGGCAAGTAATCTCCTTTCCATATTTTCTTCAAAATATTTGATAAAGGGGAGATATCCATAGATGTTAAAGCATTCAAGTATCCATGTTTGACTAAATAAGGCCCTCTAGAGGTTCCCGATCATCAAGAGTCCTTTTTGTCCTTATTAAGGGGTGCCATTCTACCTCTAAGATGAAGAAGGAGAGACACCATTTGATTATGAATTGTATCCTGTGGAAGGAGGACTTTCCAAGCTACCCACCTTCCTTATCTTGAAGACTCCCACATAGAAAGATCATAAAGAGTGAAAATACCCTAAGATTCCAACCAAGCCCTGATCTTTGATCAAGAGAATTTTTTAGCCAAAGGAGGGCAACATAAAATTCTATCTTCCCACAAACAAATATCTTTTCCATTTCATGACACCAAAGACATATTATCTTGAATAAGATGAGATGATTCCTTACAAAGGTATCAAATAGGGGACCCCCTAGTCTCTAGAAGAGAATAATCTAGACACTTAAAACGACCCCCCTATCAAGTGTTTTCTATGAACAACTTCCACCACTATTTCTTCCCCAAAACCAAATTCCATAGGGTTTAGCACCTAAAGCCAAGTTTACGAGTAAGTGGTCTCTTATCAATAGACCTTTGTCTAGAGGTGCCTTCACTATGACCCAGTTAGCCAAATGAATTTTCTTTCTATTCATCTCCCTTCTTTCCAATGAAATTTTCTAATTAGAGCTAATCCTCCCGCTATTCTCCCTTCTTTCCAATGAAATTTTCTAATTAGAGCTAATCCTCTCGCAATTCCCAATGGAACAAAGAGGGAAGGCCCTTGATATATCTAGAGTATTGACATAATGGAATCTATTAGCACCACTTGTTCAATCAGATTGAACCATTCAGATCTGTGTTACACCATTTTGGATTTTATTTTCTACAAGATTGGCATTCAGTCTTCTACCTTTGGTTGTTGGAGGGATATAAGGACCCCAAATATTTGAAAGAAAACCAATTACAAACTAAGGTGAATTATAGTGTCTGAGTGATTTGTTGGAGGGTTTGCATATTGAATTTCTAACCATAGCTACTACCTTTAGAATTATTTATGTTTCCTTGTGAAGCATCCAAATAACAATCAAAATAATCACTTGAAATCATTGGCGATCATTACCCAAGCTCCGACTAGCAAGAGTGTATAATCGATGAATTAGGAGTGATCAATATCCTTCACACCTCTAAGAATTTTGATTCATGTTAGACATCTAAATATGTTTTCTATCTCTAGTTTTCAACCCAATGATTCAACAATAAAACAAAAGCAAGGGAGTGACATAGAAACATTATTGACATCGACTTTCCATTCAATGAGGGGGACCATCCATTGCAAACTCTAATTCAATGAATGAATTGTTGATCAAATCCAAATTGTTGAAGGAATTCAAAGAGAAAGGAATGACACACTCTATCAATTGCATTTGACATATCTATTTTGAAAACCATAACTTTCTCATTCTTGCTCCAATTGGAATGAATGGCCTCCTACACTCTATTATGTTGTTACAAATATGTTGCTAGAGAACAAAACCCCCTCGATTCTTTGAGATAGGTTTGGGTAGGGTATTGATCAATTTGTTGCCAAATATTTTTGTCAACGTTTTTTATGAGGCTTTACAAAGAGATATTGGAATGAACCTAGCAAATGAAATCAGATTGTTTTCTTTTGGGATCAAAGCCAAAACATAAGAATTGATATCACCTTCCATCATTGGTTTCAAATGGGATTCATTTAATGATGTGCTAGCAAACAAGATTCATTTAATGATGTGCCTAGCTCCCATATGGCCGAAATGACTTCTTCCTCTTCAATATGATGATTAAGGCCCTGATTCTTCTGTGTTGTCATTAGACTTGGGATTTCTTGGAGCATCTCTTGGGTATATTCATCCATAGGCGAATCTTCCTTCAAATAAAAAGTTTTGAAATGATCATGGGATGCTTATTGGAGGCTTTGTATTGCATGACTCTTTCTTCGTATGCAAGAGTAATCTCTTGAATGTGAGTCCAAAGATGATCATCCCGAGCTTGCTTATGAAAAAATCTCGTGTTGTTGTGTACTTGCCTACACCCACCAGCTCCTCTATTTCAACCTCTAGTGTTATTCTTTGCAATAAGAGATGCATTACTTTCCTACAATCTCTGTCTCTTCGGACTGTAGGGTGATTTCACGATCCTCCATTGTTAATTGCAATTCTTCTAATTGGGGTTGCAATCACTCCCTCCTCATACAGGGAGGTGAGGCATAATTTATCCCACGCCATAAATTTCAGTTTTCATTATCATACTTGTATCCTTAAATGTTGGTTCTATCAGTCACTAAACAAAATTATATGCAGTGGATTAATAAACATATGATAGACGTAAAACACGAGGATTAACATGGTTCACCCAAACATTGGGCTACGTCCACCAAGCAAGGTATTGGTTGTGTTATTATTCAAATCATGGATATTTATAGTAGCTCACCCACAAATCTCTCTCTCAACCTCTATAGGCATACAATAAAATATAGACTTCTTCTCACAGTTTCAAGAAACTGAATTAATTAATTACACAACAATTTAATTCTATATTAAGGTTGTTTGTGTCAACAACAACCAGATTCAAGGAATCGATCCATATCATTCTCACAAGTCGAGGAAGAATGGTTGTTGTCTGACCGACGATTTTGTTGTGACCGTTCAACAATCTCCACCTTGACAGCAATTAACTTGATATCTTGCTCCTTCGTTTGTTCATCACCTTTTTTGCAAGCCAAGAGAAGCCAAGCACCATCCAAGCTTCTCTAAAATTATTGGTTTTGTGAAAATGTCTACGCAGTTCTCTTTTGTATGAACTTTTTCAAGAGAAACTCCACCTTCATCAATGATATGTCTTACAAAATGGTACTTAATAGGAATATGTTTAATTTTACTATGGTAGGTTGGATTCTTGGCCAAGTGAATAGCACTTTGACTATCACAAAGTAGCTTTACTTTGTCTTGCATCCTTCCAAACTCACCAAACAAACCTTTCAACCAAACCGCCTCTTTGCAATCATGTGAAGCAGCTATGTATTTTGCTTCTGTAGTGGATAAAGCAACAATGCTCTGTAGCTTTGACATCCAACTAATAACTCCACCTGCAAGAGTAAAGACATATCCTAAAGTTGACCTCATTTTGTCCAAATCACCTGCAAAATCATAAACAACATATCCACAGACTAAATCACAACCATCGTTATAGGTGATACAGTAATCACTTGTGCCCCTCAGATACCGAAGCACCCATTTCACTGCTACGCAGTGCTCTTTACCTGGATTTTCCATATATTCGTTGACAACCCCAACTGCATGCGAAATGTCTGGTCTTGTACTAACCATCACATACATTAAACTTCCTACTACATTAGCATACAATATTCGAGACATATATTCCTTTTCTTCTTTTGTACTAGGACATAAAGTTGAAGAAAGCTTAAAATGGGAAGCCAAAGGTACAGAAACTAGTTTCACACTTTTCATACCAAACCTCAAAAGTTTTTTCTCGACATACTTCTATTGTGACAACCAAATCTTACCATTCCTCCTATCTCTAAATATATCCATGCCCAAAATCTGCTTTGTTGCTCCTAGATCTTTCATATCAAACGTCCTAGCCATTTGAGCCTTTAACCTGTTGATTTCAGTTATGTTTTTTCTTGCTAAAAGCATATCGTCAACATACAATACTAAGATAATGAATATGTCATTATTTAACTTCTTATAGTAAACACAATAATCATACTCACTCCTTGTATAACTCTAGCTCATCACGAAAGAGTCAAATTTCTTGTACCATTGTCTGGGCGACTGCCTCAGACCATCCAATGATTTATTGATCTTGCAAACAAATTTCTTGTTGCGATAATGAACAAACCCTTCAGGTTGTTCCATGTAAATCTCGTCATACAAATCTCCATGTAAGAAAACAATCTTAACATATATCTACTCCAACTCCAAATCAAGTAATGCAACCAATGCTAACACACTTTGAATTGAAACGATCTTAACAACTAGTGAAAAAATCTCATTAAAGTCAATACCTTCATTCTCAGAATATCCTTTCACAACCAGCCTTGCTTTGTACCTTTCTATCTTATCATCAACACACTTCTTCATCTTGTAGACCCACTTGCAACCTACATTTTTCATGTCTCTTGGAAGTTCTACCAGGTCCCATGTAGCATTCTTCGCTAAAGCATTCATTTCATCCTTCATTGCTTCTTTCCATTTTTCACTATTAGAACCCTCCACAACTTCCTGATAGCACGAAGATTCATCATAATTAGTAATTAAAGAAACTGATGAAACAAAATCATCATACCTTCTTCGAGGATTTTTGACCCGTGTAGACCTCCATAGGGAAGTTTGTGGCTCATCCATAACTTTTTGAATCTCATCATCATCCACATTTCCCTCTACAGGAACCTCTTCATGAACATCTTCAGAAACTTGTTCATGTTCACTTTCATATGTAGTTGAACGAGTTTCAAACTGAATCTGTTGATATTTTGGTACTTCTACCTGTTTCATTTGAACATCTACATCTGATTTTATGAGAGATGATTCATCAAATATTACATCGTTGTTGATGGTGATCTTGTGGGCAGTAGGATCCCACAACCTGTACCCTTTAATACCATCACCATATCCAACAAAGATAAACCTTTTTTATTTTGGATCTAGTTTAGAACGTTGATGTTTTAGAATTAAAGCATAGGCTTCACAACCAAAAACTTTAAGATTAGAATAATTACAAGGGTGACCTTTCCATACCTCTTCAGGAATATTGCATTTTATTGTTGTTGATGGTGATCGATTCACCAAATAACGAGTTGTAGTTACTACTTCTACCCACAGTTCCTACTGCAAATTGGCGTTACTAAGCATACTCCTTACTCTCTCTAGAAGAGTCTTGTTCATGCGTTCACCAACTCCATTTTGCTGAGGAGTATAGGAAGTGGTTTTATGCCTATCAATCCCAAGATCATTGCAATAGTTCTAAAATTCCATTGACGTAAATTCACGACCATTATGATTTCTTAAACATTTAATGGATCTATCAGTGCTCTTTTCCACTAAATCTCTAAACTGCTTCAAAACAATAAACACATCAGCCTTTCTTTTCAACATATAGATCCACACCTTCATAGAGAAATCATCTATAAAAGTAACAAAATATGATGATCCTCCATACGAAACAGTAGGGGATGGTCCCCAAACATCAGAATGGATATAGTCAAAGATTCCTTCACTGGTGTGTCTTTCAGTTTTAAATTTCTGCCTAACCTATTTTCAATATCATGGTGGTCAACAAGCTAGGTCAACTTGCGGGTGACATAATTTCCACATACGAGTTTCTATTGAGGTGATTTTTACACCATTGGAAAGGTCTTGATGTGTATAATAACGTCAAAGGGGATAAATAGTTATACTCACAAATGTTTGACCCCAAAAAATGTTGTTTGATGTCTCAAAATGGCTCTGGAAAATTCCAGACCCCAAATCTGCAAATTGGGGCTTGCCACTAAAATGGGTCCTACAAACCGATTCCTCCAATTTTCCACCCAAAAAGTACCAAGATAGATGAAAAATTATATAATTATCCATTCTGAATCATGCATAGAAATTTTTGGTCTAATATTTTGACCACTCACAAAAATTGGACAATTGGAGTTGAATATCAGGTGAATGGGATTACAATTTCTACATGTTTTTTTGTTACCTCATTTATTATTGTATGGATTTTGTGACGCTTGTAGTTTTCATAGAACTTCAATGTTTGACTATATCTTGATTGTTTAACACTTAATGGATGTGTTAAGAGTTTCTTAATAGTTTATGGAGTTTACTTTCAAAATTGGATGATTGTTTCAAAGTCTTTACATGAGACAAAATTACATTTAGGGTTGATCATAAATAGTGCCAATGTTACCTAGATTGTATCTTAGTTGGTTTTGAAAAATTTGGAGATCATTCATTTTTGTAGTTGAATCATTTCTTATCTACAAGTTTTTTGGATTTTAATACATTTTCTTTTTGTAGTTTGTATTTATCTCATTAGTGTTATTGGATAAATCGGTAGGTGTGGACACTAACAGATCTCCCTAGATCCACCTAGATCTAGAACAAAACACACCAGAACATGACGCTTTCCTTAAGTTTTAAATATTGAATTTACTAACTAAAGAGGGGTAGGTGGCATACTGTTTAAACGTCGCTTCATATCCCCATCACCATCCTAGCTTCGTTCCAACACTCATACAATGATGATCCTGCAAAAGACTGCAACCAAAAAAAGTGATAGTAATAACATAAACTCAATGTAAACCTATGTATGTGATCAAGGAATCATACAATAAAACACAACAAGCTTTATAGGAAAGAATCATATTACTGTATCATATTAAATGTGAAACATAAATTACAACCATGACCTTGATGTCGTAAGGTCCCTTCCAACTGTCCTTCCTTCCCCACACACTTCCACTCCAAGAATTCTGAAAACATAGATTTGATAATATTCACAATCTATCTTGACAAAGGCAAAACTCAAAGACACTTCAACCAAGCTAATAATTCCAAGCCAAATCCAACTAAGCCTTTTTCCATGAGAGATCCTCTCATTTTATAAGCTGAAGAGTATAAGGTGAGGAGGTTAGGATGATCCCACTAAATCGTGAAAGCGAGTAAGATCCAAACCATTCGGATGCCACCTCACCATGGAAGTTTCTCCTTCTAGAAGATTCGAGAAAACGCTAGTTTTTCCCACATGTAAGCATTCTCACTTCCTGCCTATAGAGCAAATTGTGAACTCCTCGCAGTCTAGCTATGATGCAGCCTGCGATAATTAGGCATTCTCGCACCCTAGCTATAATGCAGCATGCAAACTTCCTTTTTTATAGGGTTTTTACAAAGGAAAATGCAACTTCTTTTCTCAGGAAAAGTTCTTATCCCTTCTCTCTTCAGGAACTCAGGCCATTGACCCCTCTGAAGGCAACAGATAGGTTTACATCATTAACAGTCATAGGGATGACAAAAATAATGTGTAACAAATAGCCCCCCAAAGTATGAAGTTAGAACAGAGTGATAGCTTAAATACTTTGTTGAGTGTGTGTAGGGAACAAGGAACAGTCGGTCGGAAACCTGCCAACAAACAAGGAAATACAATACAATAATATATCATCATTGAGGTAGGCATTCCCATACTCATAATACAAATGACTCAAAGCATAAATGTTGACATGCGAAGATCCATGTCAAGTAAGACAGGTCATGGCCACCAAACATACACTGTGGATCCATGTCAATATGACTCAAATCTTAAACATAGCCACCAAAAATACACCGTGGATCTATGTGTTAAAGACTCAAATTTGAACATAGCCATGAGACATACAATGTGGATCTATGCAACAGTACAAACTGAATATACTCCAACGCAACCTGAATCTGTTAGAAAAGATCCAGGGTCTTCATCTCCACCAATCTATAGTACGAATCTAACCATGTGAATACATGTGTCGAAGTCGAACATGGTAGAAACCACTTGATTACCGGTCATTAGTGTATATCGTTAACAAACGTGAAGGAAATCACCATTAATGTCAATGACTCCCAAGGTACACTAGTACAATCCAACGAATGTGAATTAATGAGCTGAAGTTGAGCACTCGACGGAATATTCCGATCAGGGTTCAATAATGAAAACCCACTGTAAAAAATGAGGAAACCTGCCATTGAGGCATGCAAGTTCCAAGGCACCAATTAGTTTCTAAGTCTAATTCCTGGATAATGAGTTGAAGTCGACAGGAAAAGACTCGTCACAGGAGGGCCTTAATGTATCCCACATCAATGACATGAAACGAGTAACAAGATTTGATGTAGGTTAGAGTAACAAGTGATTCAGGACTGACTCAGGGATGGGCGACGCAATAGAAGGCTTAAAGACTACAGAAATGGCTGATGCAATAGAAGGCTTTTCAGGTTGGACATCTTTTTGAATGTATTGATGACACGACAACTGTCTTGAAAATACTGACTCAACAACAGGGATCACAGACCAATTTGTAATCTTATAAAGGAGTATGACCCAAAGATGAGCGGATTTTCCAACCTAGACATAAGGCAAGTGAAAGGGTGTCATGTTCAAAAGCGACTCTTCCACAGAATAAGTTTAGATACATTTCTTTCCAAGTTTTCCCCCACCATTTCTGGCGAGTACCTCTTTATTTTTATGCAAGCTTGAGAAGGATAACATATGCTTGTAATGTAAGCTCATCCTTCAGATGAGTCCCTCGAAGTATGTTTAACGAACCCTAGAAATAAGTGGTTCGGTCCCATATAAGCCTTTCGATATTTGTTTTACGATTCCAAAGAAAAAAAACTCGGGTTTTTTTTTATGTTTATAGAGTCTGAAAAACACTTAAAGAGATCTCTCTCAGTTCCTTTTTTGTAAATTAGTTCGACGAGACCGAAAAAGTGATAAACTATCGTCCATTGAACGTTTTCTTCAAGTACTTTTACCAGCGTGAAAAGAACAAGATTGCTCGACAATCTTTTCATATTTAGAGAGTCTAAAAAGAGCTTAAAGGTGACTCTAGGTGGTTCCTTTTTCGTGTAACCTTTATGAGTCCGAAAAAGTGATAAAAGTATACTCGGTTACATTCTCACATATTTACGAGCACGAGAAAAAACAAAGACTAAGCTCGGTAACTTATTCTCATGTATTTACGAGCATGAGAAAGAACAAAGACTAAGCTCGGGCTTGGTACCAGAGAACAAGAAGACTAAGCTGGGGTTGTTTTCATTTTGCATGAAGCTTTTAAAACAAAAACAAGACTAATAGCGGACTGGTTTCGTTTTGCTGGCTTGAGATGGGAGGGACTATGGTTTCATTTTTTACACAAGCTAGAACCAGAGAAAACTATGCTTGGGTAAGTGGTTTCATTTTTACACAAGCTTGAATAGAAAACTATGCTTGGGAATTCCCAACGCATAACACAGGGATGGTTGGAAATTAGCCCCTAGTTTAAGAAGCTAGAGGCTCAACTTCAGTCATGAAGTCCAGAGGCTGTAAGTATGCCCCCCCCAAGGTTCCTTTCATTCAGCGACAAAGGTGGAGGAAATGAAGCTTCAAATAGGCTTGAAAAGGACTTGACTCAAACGAGGAGAGAACCATTTCATTTTCAATGAGCTTGACTTGAACACGAACTATGCTTGTAACCTCTGTTTCATTTTCTAACAAGGAGTTTGCCATGACCCGAAAAAAATAATATAAAGGTAAAGTGGTTTCGACATGCCGGTAGTCAAAAACCATGCTCAAAGACCTATTTTTCATTTTTCTTTAGCAAGGTTGCCTCAGAACCCACAAAACTATCCTCAGTCTCTCTTCTTGATCATGGATTCCAAAGAGGACAATGCTGGAATGACACCATGTCAAAGGGACAAAACTCAGTCATGAATTCCAAGAGGTTTTTTCTATATGGAAGAAAAACACTTTGGAAGGACACCATGTAGAGGTTTGCCCGATAGAGATGTGCTTCGACCTCTAACAACCTATGAAGGATCACCATGTCAACTCTGGATCTAAGATCATTAGAAGTTAAAACCATAGGTAACAATACCACATAATTGACACAGCCGAAAGGTAGAGGCGATACCATCGCATATAGAACCATTCGGGGAGGCAAAATCGGGCAGGAGTCAATGAATAAAAAGTTGATCCATGATCCTACAACCGTCCATACATTGATGGAAAGATATCCACCTAAAAAGTAGGCTTATAATAACTTTCATCGCTTAAACATAATCTGCGCCCAGGGATTGAAAGAAATCCCAAGGTGTCTTGGACTACAGGGCGTCAATAAAGGCGGTTTTCCCTCTCAGAGTTCACGGGAAACTAAGGAAGGTCCTAAAGGTTAACTGGATTCTTCTATTAGAAGCTAGCAGTTATGCGTAATAGCATGAAATTGAAGGACAACCAAAATCTTTCCAGAAGCAAGGGACAAAATATATGGATGCGCTTCATCTATCGATTAATAGAATGTCAACCAGGCTTGTCGCATGTCTGGAAAAGGAATGTGAGAGGAAAGAGGAGGTCGGTCTTACCAGTAATCAAAATGGATGGCCTCGCTTGGAAGAGGTTCCATGGGAGAAGGAGGAATAGCCCCAGAGCATGGTAGATTTTGGAGGAAAACATGGGTAATATCGGGTTTACTCTCTATAATGGGAGTAGGATCGACCGCGGTTTCATTCTCCATGGGATAATGGGGTCCAACCCGGTGGAAGCAGGATCAGGCGCGGGTTTCACTCTCTGAGAGTGGGATTGACTGAGGAGGGGATTGGATCAACCACTTTGTCAATGGTTCAGTGGGGCGTGACCAGGTTGACCACTTGATCAACTGGACTTACCGACAGGGGAAACTGATTGATCATTCCATCAACTATAGAGGGGTCAAGAATAAGCTTGTGATGGCGGGTTGGAAGTTGGTGGCGGTGTTTCTTCTAGGAATTGAGGGGCTTCTTCCCGTATGAGGGCGAGGTGAAGTTAGATGACTCAACACATAACATACACAAGAACTTGACTCTACTCTTCTTCCTCAACGATATCTTGACTAGTTGGCCAGGGAGGTTATCAACATGTTGTTTAGAGGTCGACGACTGATTGTGGTGAAGGTGTGTAGACCAAACTTCTATAACCTTGGATAGACCAAAGAAATACTTGAGAAGATGGCTACCCTTAAAAATATTGCAAGGGTACTTGGGCTTCTGACTTTTTGGGTGATCTTGACATCATCAACTCCGGCCACGATTAGCGATGTACGATTGTTTTCAACATGTTTGACAATGATTTGGAAGTTTGGATCCTGCTTGATTTTCTTGTTCTTAATTTCTTTCTTTTCTTCTTCTTCTGCTTATTCCATAGGGTTACTGGCGAACTTTTCGATGAAGAGATGAAATAGAAAGCGACAACACGAAAGCGAAGAAGGCAAAGAAGACCTTCTTCACCAGTAAAGAAGATTGAGCGATCAACATGAGGAGTTGATGTTCTTGGAGGAGATGCTTCTGATCCCGAAGCACTTACTACATTCCAGGATACACGAGTGGAAGGCAACCGCGAACAATCTGTCATTGAGACCTAAGAGGCTCCAAAGTAGTGTGAGGAGGACCAATGTTTCCATAGAAGGAAAAACAAAAGGTTCCCCTAGAGAGGGGGTTCCTTCGTCGTCATTTAGAATTGTCGACATATAAAACAAATCCAACCTAGAGTACGCTAGGAAAACAAACAAAACATGCTAAAAATCTAGGAGGCAAGCCGAACAAACAAAACCTTCTCACAATGAGCACTGGTTGTTATTTTATGAAATCCCAGCGTGTGAGGAACAAAGTAAGAAGGGGGCTCCCGGATAAGTGGGTGAAAAGAATTTCGTTGGCGACACCTTAACCCGGACTTGTACCACAGTGCAAGATCCACACACATGTCGTGGGTATACCCTCCAAGGAAACCGAGTGATTTTGACCAACATCCCGGTTGATGCTTGTGAAGACTTGCCCCTCTGATCCTGTATGTAAAGACCCTAAAGAATGAAGCCACTAATGTTACAAATCACTATAGCGATGCCTGGGGAAACAATTAATGATCCAGGTGAATCCATGCGCCAAGTGCAAAAGGTATAGCCGAAATCAACGAAGGCTTACACTCGTCGTTGTGGGTATACCTCTCAATCGATCCCCATAATATGCGCAACCTCTAAACCAAGACCAACAAAGCAAGGTGAATAACTCTACCATTCTCAATGCGAGCATAAATTGATTACAGTACTTGTGTTTGAAGGGCTTCCCGGACAAAATGTAATAGGTGGATTTAACGTCCCCTAACTCAAGATTCTATGTTTGTTTGCAACTTTTGAAAGTTATCTTTCACACTTATTCCAAAGCCCTATAACTAATCTAATGTAAGTTTGCTACCGAGGAAAGTATAAAAATGTCTAATTAGTTTTATAAGCACTATTTCCCCATGGCTATTGTTACTCAATGGGAAAATGGCGTGAACAATATAGTGTTTCGATCATTCGAGAGTTATGCAAAGAGATGAAGATGTATTTTTTTCATTTCGATGAAAGCTATGCTCTGAGAAGGAGAAAGCATTTATCATTCCAATACCACAGTATCCCAATATATTAAACTCATAAATATCAAGATTCTTAAGAAATGAGAAAAAGGTATTGTACATCAATGCCGATTCATGGCCCCCAATTTTTTTTTTGAATTTAAGACCAAAATGCCAAGAATCATGCAAATTCTCTGCATAGATGCAAGGTTGCTCCCAATCTAATATAAAGCAGAAATTAAATCTTTTTGTTTCAAAATTTCACTAAAAGCAATGGCCAGACTTTTGTTAAAACAAATAAATCTTTTTGTTTCAAAAATTTCACTAAAAGCAATAATGAACTTTGTTAAAACAAAGAAACCCAAACTAAAAGTTTTATTTTAAAGCGAACTATTCAGAAGAAATCTGATCTTTCCCTAAACAATTCTAAAGAAAACACACGCTTTGTACTTGAAAGACACTCAAAGAAGGAGACTAATCCTTCAAAACCAAACAAAGCAAAGATGGCTAAAAGCAACTCAAAAAATTTCAAGCAGATTGTAAACAGATCAATATAGGCTCCAAAAGTTCAATCCAGCTGATCAAAACAAAACTGGGCATCAAAAAAACAGGAAGACCTAATCCAAAGCTTTTACAAATGATCTTGCAGCCTAGTAATGGGGTACAGTGAGAGAATTAGGGATTCTTGCAGTCTAGATACATGCAGGGTGCGAGAAGGTCGCACTGAATTGAATAGTAGGGTGCGAACATCAATGATTCTCGCAGGCCACAGAGAGGTACAATGCGAGAAGGTTTGTAATCAAGAAAATTTTAGAAAAAGGACAAAAATTTTGAGTGAACTTTCAGATCCAGAGAGTCTGGATGGATCTCCCACAGACTCAGAGACCGTAAATCAAGCAAACAAAGGAAGGGAAACTAGACTAACTAGGAAACAATCCATCCCCCAATATGGTCACCAATTTTGTTATTGGATAAATCGGTAGGTGCAGACACTAACAGATCTCCCTAGATCCACCTAGATCTAGAACAAAACACACCAGAACATGATGCTTTGCTTAAGTTTTAAATATTAAATTTACTAACTAAAGAGGGGTAGGTGGCATACCATTTAAACTTCGCTTCTTCTCACCATCACCATCCTAGCTTCGTTCCAACACTCATACAATGATGATCCTGCAAAAGAACACAACCAACCAAAGTGATAGTAATAGCATAAACTCAATATAAACCTATGTATGTGATCAAGGAATTATACAATAAAACACAACAAGCTTTACAGGAAAGAATCATATCACTGTATCATATTAAATGTGAAAGAGATATTACAACCATGGCCTTGATGTCGTAAGGTGCCTTCCAACTGTCCTTCATTCCCCACACACTTCCACTCTAAGAATTCTGAGAGCATAGATCTAATAATATTCACAATCTATCTTGACAAAGGCAAAACTCAAAGACACTCCAACCAAGCTAATAATTCCAAGCCAAATCCAACTAAGCCTTTCTCCATGAGAGCTCATCTCCTTTTATACGCTAAAGAGGATAAGGTGAGGAGGTTAGGATGATCCCACTAAATCATGAAAGCCAGTAAGATCCAAATCATTCAAATGTCACCTCACCATGGAATTTTATCTTTCTAGAAGATTCGAGAAAACGCTCGTTTTCCCCACGTGTAAGCATTCTCGCACCCTGCCTATAGAGAAGACTGGGAACTCCTCGCAACCTAGCTATGAAGCAGTCTGCGAGAATCAGGCATTCTCGCACCCTAGCTATAATGCAGACTGCGAACTTCCTTTTTTATAGGGTTTTTACAAAGGAAAATGCAACTTCTTTTCTCAGGAAAAGTTCTTCTCCCTTCTCTCTTCAGGAACTCAGGCCACTGACCCCTCTGAAGGCCACAGATAGGTTTAAATCATTAACGATCATAGGGATGACTAAAATAATGTGTAACAGTAAGTCACACGTTTTTTATCATTCTTTTCTTGATATTAATACGCGTATTTTCAATTTGTGGATACAAGATTTTGGGATGTTATTCAACACAATTTTTTATGTGTCATGTTTTCAAGATAAATTTTAGTGGACTTCTTCTATTCACTTTGATAGTCTTAGTTTTTGAACATTGACTTCATGCCTTACAAGATTAGTCTCTTGACTTTGGAGATACCAATTGGACATATATAGTATCCTCTATGTTTTGGCTTGGCAAATGTCCCAATTGGAACAATGTTGTCAAGGATTTCATAGGGATTCAAATATGTTAGATTTTTCATTGATTCACTTCTTTGTTTGTAAGTTTAATGTGTCAAGGTTTTTACCTTGATTCAATTATCTACTATAATATTTTTCTCTCATTCCAAAGTTTACATTTGGAGACAGCATTTATATTTCTCTCTCTCACAAGTTTATATTGTGATATTTTCCAGAGTTGATGTTTTTATCATTCTCTGTGTCTTCTACAAGTGGTATTTCATGTCATGTTTCATTAACACCCGTGAGGATCAAACCATGAGTTCTTTGTTTAAGACTATTAGACAAGACAAACTTCCTACGCCAATGATTTACATATGAGTTGGTTTGTTTTGTATGAACTTATAATTAAGAGGTTTTTTGGGGCATATAAACTATCTAATCATTAATTCCTTGACCCCCTTGATTTGTTTCTAAGTATATAGCTCTTATCCTAGATACAATACATATGAATGGATTTTGTATTATGGTACTGATCCTTTCAATTAGGTAACAATATTGATTATGCAGTGGTTACTACATATTGTACTATATAATTTACATTTGCAATTGATATATTACTTCGACTATTTATTGGTTCCTCTTATTTTCTTTGTGTGTTATTTCATTTTCATGTTATTTAAGGAGCCCGAGTTGGGATTCCAACTTAAGGTATCTCCCATGGGTACTAATCATATAAGTACAAACTTCTTGCTCTAATTTCTCTAGTGCCAACAATCAAAAAGTAGTTTCCATGTAACAATCATCTCTTATCATGTTCTCAACCTACTCTTTGATTTCCCAATCTTCCTAAATCCTGGACCATCTATAATTTGATATGGTGATACTACATTGGTCTTTTTCCACGTCCTTGTCACACCTTTGTAGCTCCCTCTGGATTTCCTTTAATTCACATAATGCACAATAATTATTTCTACAATGTCAATGTCCCATTGTGATTATGAGACCTACCCACAAAATGTGAGCAAAACCAAACAAGAATACACAACATAGCCACCCCAAGAGCATGACAATGAGCCACAAGAAAGGGAAACCAAGAAGCAACTAAGAGTTTTTCCAACAACTCCCTAGGTCAAAGCTATAAGTGATACCCAAAATTATTCCTCCAACACCAACACTCCAAGAGACAAATATAGTCATAGAAAAGGTAACAATGGAACCCTCCAAAACTAGCTTGGTATTAAACCCACAAAGGAAATGTCACTCATTCATTTAATCCTTCATTTTCTCACACATCATCACAATCGAAGGAAGTAATGAGTGTGGTAGGCGAAGTAACTACTCATCTTGTCTAGGATTTATAATGAGACATTTGATTGCCTTGTAGATAGGGTAGGGGAACATTATAGGGAACCCCCGATTTATCCTCATGTGTCTTTTTCTCAACTTGGAGCCTATATTAACTTGTAAATATGCCTAAGCTTTTAACTTTCTCAAAGCTTGATAGCTGCAAGAAATTAAAGAAAAATGATGATACAAACCAATAATTCCTTAGGTGAGATAAGACATATTGAAATTTTGAAGGGAGTGCTAATAGGGCAAAGACCGAATGATAGTAATGCAATCTCCTATAATTATTACATGTGTTGTACCTCAATATTTTAAAAATATTAGGCTTTTATATACTGCTAGAGACTCCATATCATTATTATTTTATCTCTCCGTACCCTAGGGAAATTTTGTTTCCTTTTGTCCACCAAGGTCATAAATACCCCCCTCGCTCCCCCGAACACTTGCCACCCATGGCTTCCTTCTAGAGTCTCCATCAAAAAATAAAATAAACTAATTTATGGATACACTCCATTTCCAAAACTCTAATTCACCTAAGCTACCACTTATAGGACTGGATTAACTTTCTTATTGAAAACATGGGGGTTGTATGTGGCTATGATAGGATATCCTTAAGCCAAGCTTTCTCCACGATTTCATAATCTATCATTATGATATTACCTATTCCATTGGACTTTATTGTTTTCTAGAGTAACCCCCTGGCATGGGCAATGATGTTCCGAGGAGTGAGCAACACTTGATGAAAAAGGGAATGATTATAAGCAAGCCAAATATCCCATGAGAGGTAATAGGGAATAGTAACCCAAACTCATTTCATGGGTTTTTATTCACTAATATACCTAGATACATGGTCTTCCATGACATGAAAATCTATTTCCAGTGTAGTAGAAGTGAGATGGATTTTTATTAATTCCTCAAAGGATTTACCCATACATGGTGAGCCAATATACAATGTAGAAACAAGTGCTTTGTCAATTGTTAAGCATATACGTAGAGAACACATCTAGAAGGACCTTCTATACCTCTCTTTTAAATATTCTCTGTAATTATCTTACCATGCACCATAGTTTGAAAAAAAAACTTGGACATTTGGCAAGTAATCTCCTTTCCATATTTTCTTCAAAATATTTGATAAAGGGGAGAGATCCATAGATGTTAAAGCATGCAAGTATCCATGCTTGACTAAATAAGGCCCTCTAGAGGTTCCCAATCATCAAGAGTCCCTTTTGTCCTTATTAAGGGGTGTCATGTTGCCTCTAAGATGAAGAAGGAGAGACACCATTTGATTATGAATTGTATCCTGTGGAAGGAGGAGTTTCCAAGCTACCCACCTTCCTTCTCTTGAAGACTCCCACATAGAAAGATCATAAAGAGTGCAAATACCCTAAGATTCCAACCAAGCCCTGATCTTTGATCAAGAGAATTTTTGAGCCAAAGGAGGGCAACATAAAATTCTATCTTCCCACAAACAAATATCTTTTCCATTTCATGACACCAAATACATATTATCTTGAATAAGATGAGATGATTCCTTACAAAGGTATCAAATAGGGGACCCCCCAGTCTCTAGAATAGAATAATCTAGACACTCAAAATGACCCCCCTATCAATTGTTTTCTATGAACAACTTCCAACATTATTTCTTCCCCAAAACCAAGTTCCATAGGGTTTAGCACCTAGAGCCAAGTTTATGAGTAAGTGGTCTCTTATCAATAGACCTCCTTTGTCTAGAGGTTCCTTCATTATTACCCAATTAACCAAATGAATTTTCTTTCAATTCATCTCCCTTCTTTACAATGAAATTTTCTAATTAGAGCTAATCCTGCCGCTATTCTCCCTTCTTTCCAATGAAATTTCCTAATTAGAGCTAATCCTCTCATAATTCCCAATGGCACAAAGAGGAAGGCCCTTGATATATCGAGAGCATTGACATAATGGAATCTATTAGCACCACTTGTTCAATCAGATTGAACCATTCAGATCTGCGTTACACCATTTTGGATTTTATTTTCTACAAGATTGGCATTCAGTCGTCTACCTTTGGTTGTTGGAGGGCTATAAGGACCCCAAATATTTTAAAGAGAACCAATTACAAACTAAGGTGAATTCTAATGTCTGAGTGATTTGTGATTTGTTGGAGGGTTTTCATATTGAAATTCTAACCATAGATACTACCTTTAGAACTATTTATGTTTCCTTGTGAAGCATCCAAATAACAATCAAAATAATCACTTGAAATCATTGGTGATCATTACCCAAGCTCCAACTAGCAAGAGTGTATAATCGACGAATTAGGAGTGATCAATCGCATCAAGAGTGAAATTTCTTGTTGCGATTCTGAACGAACCCTTCAAGTTGTTCCATGTAAATCTCCTCATCCAAATCTCCATGTAAGAAAACAATCTTAACATCTAGCTACTACAACTCCAAATCAAGTAATGCAACCAATGCTAACACACTTCGAATTGAATCGATCTTAACAAATGGTGAAAAAATCTCATGAAAGTCAATACCTTATTTCTCAAAATATCCTTTCGCAACCAGCCTTGCTTTGTACCTTTCTATCTTATCATCAATACCCTTCTTCATCTTGTAGACCCACTTGCAACCTACAGTTTTCCTGTCCCTTGGAAGTTCTACTAGGTCCCATGTAACATTCTTCGCTAAAGAATTCATTTCATCCTTCATTGCTTCTTTCCATTTTTCACTGTTAGAACCCTCCACAGCTTCCTGATAGCATGAAGGTTCATCATCATTAGTACTTAAAGAATCGATGAAACAAAATCATCGTACCTTCTTGGGGGATTTCTGACCCGTGTAGACCTCCATAGGGAAGTTTGTGGCTCATACACAACCTGTTGAATGCCATCATCATCCACGTTTTCCTCTGCAGGAACCTCTTCATGAACATCTTCAGAAATTTGTTCATGTTCACTTTCATATGTAGTTAAACGAGGCTCAAACTGAATCTGTTGATATTTTGGTACTTCTACCTGTTTCACTTGAACATCTACATCTGATTTGATGAGAGATTATTCATCAAATATTACATCATTGTTGATGGTGATCTTGAGGGCAGTAGGATCCCACAACCTGTACCCTTTAATACCATCACCATATCCAACAAAGATAAGCCTTTTTTATTTTGGATCTAGTTTAGAACGCTGATGTTTCAGAATTAGAGCATAGGCTTCACAACCAAAAACTTTAAGATTAGAATAATTACAAGGGTGACCTTTCCATACCTCTTCAGGTATCTTGCATTCTATTGTTGTTGATGGTGATCGATTCACCAAATAACAAGTTGTAGTTACTACTTCTGCCCACAGTTCTTGCTGCAAGTTGGCATTACTAAGCATACTCCTTACTCTCTCTTGAAGAGTCATGTTCATGCATTCACGAACTCCATTTTGCTGAGGAGTATAGGCAGTGGTTTTATGCCTATCAATCCCAAAATCCTTGCAATAGTTCTCAAATTCCATATACGTAAATTCACGACCATTATGAGTTCTTAAACATTTAATGGATCTACCAGTGCTCTTTTCCACTAAATCTCTAGACTACTTGAAAACAGTAAACACATCATCCTTTCTTTTCAACATATAGATCCACACCTTCCTAGAGAAATCATCTATAAAAGTAACAAAATATGATGATCCTCCATACGAAATAGTAGGGGATGGTCCCCAAACATCAGAATGGATATAGTCAAAGATTCCTTCACTGGTGTGTCTTCCAGTTTTAAATTTCTACCTAATCTGTTTTCCAGCAATACAATGCTTGCAGAAATCTAACTTTAAAGACTTTAGACTAGGAAGTAACTTGCGATCATATAATACCTTCAATCCTCTTTCATTCATGTGGCCCAACCGTTGCTGCCACAATCGAACAAAATCACTGTCATTCTCGGATACAACTGTCGCATGATCTGACTCGATTCTTCCTTCTAACAGAAACATGTTACCAACCTTCTTCGCTTTCATAATCAATATGATTCCTTTGTAGACCTTCATAACTCCACCTTGAACAATACTTTTATATCCGAGCCAGTGTCTAAGACTCCCAAAGATATTATGTTCTTCCTTATCTCAGGTACATGTCTTACATTAGTTAGTATTTTAACAGTTCCATCCAACATCTTAATTCGAATGCTACCAATTCCCACAACTTTACAAGCGATATCATTTCCCATGTAAACTATTCAATCATCTATAGACTGGTAAACTATTCAATCATCTAATAACCACTGTTGATCATGACGTGAACCAATACTAATTGATAAAACTTCATCAGTCATACCTGAACCTATTGTTGAACCTGTTTCAATTGCATTTTCTTCCTTCATCACTTTTAGAGGGTCTTCTTTGCAGGCTTGTTGTCTCTTCCACCAATCCTTCTTCAGGTGTCCAAATTTGCCACAAAACCAACACTTAAGCTTGCTCTTCTTTCCCTTCGAATTTGACCAAGAGAAATCCCTATGAATATGTCCTCTTTCCTTAGGTCTTTCTCTGACCACCATCGCATCAGATGTAGAGGTTTCAAAATTGGATTTCTTCTTTGTTTCCTTAGACAGTTAAGCTCCAACAATAACATCAAACTCAATACTTTCTGTTGAACTGAAACTAATAGAGGTAACAAAGTGATCCCATGACTCGGGCAAAGAACATAATAATGTAATCGCCTTTTCTTCAGATTCAAATTTCACTCCCATGCTAGTCAACTTGACTAAAAGAGTATTAAAATTATTTAAATGATCAACTATTTTTGTACCTTCCTTCATGCACAAACTATATAATTGTCTTTTCAGAAATATCTCGTTCATCGAGTATTTCGTCATATACAGTCTTTCCAGCTTCGTCCACAAACCGACTACTGTCTTCTCTGAGACTATGTTGAACATAATATCATCAACCAAACACAAACGTATGGCACTTAGTGCTCTCGCATCGATCTCATCCCACTCTTCATCTGAAATGGCCACGGGTTACTTTGCTTCTCCCAAAAGTGCCTTCACCATGCCTTGTTGCACGAGCAGATTGTGCATCTTCACCTTCCAAATCTCGAAATTGTTCTTGCCATTGAACTTCTCGATTTCAAACTTAGCACTCTGAGTTTTCACAATTAGCAGAAGAAAAAATTCCAGAAAAACACTGCTTATAAAACCAAGCCCTTTATATGAAAAATAACCTTATACTTAAATGTTGAACCCAAAATTAATGGTGAAAAGGTTTTTAAAAAATATTTTTATATCTTAATAAAATCTTTTACCAAATCCACCAAAAATTCAACTCTTTAAAATAATATTTAATATTCTTTATATGGCATCCATATTTAAACATCCGCTCACTCTTGAATTTTCATACTTTTTAAAAATTCACTTTTGAAAAAGCCACATGCCATGGCATGGACACCTTGTCCCTTCACATCCAAGCTTGCTAGAGTCAACGCTCCCTTCACAAGTATAGCCCAACGTTGAATTTACATACTCTTGTTGTTGAGCTTTCTTTTTAGTCAAAACACCACTTTGGGAAAGAGTAAGTGTTGGTCCCTGGTTTTGACTATGTTCTATGCCCATACTACATACCATTGACCTCCAACTCTATGCCAGTACCACCCTTTTTGACCTCCTTTGGATATAATCAACACCCTTTTACCACTCA
>SNQJ01S0058382.1:10191-23805 GCA_010110895.2 Picea sitchensis | reverse complement strand
GACTTTGACCTTTTGGGGCTTCTAGATGACATATGAGGGTCCTCCAACTTCGTAAGGCCATAACGCTCAAACCATGAGGAGTTATGTGACGTTCTACATACCACCAGAAATGACATGACATGTACTATCCATATAGAATAGTATTATCTAAAAATATATCATAATTCATGCATGTTACCCATCAAACAAACTTGGGTCCATTACCCAAACCCGGGGTCTCCAACTTCTCATGGCCATAACTCTGTAACTGTGAGGAATTATGTGACATTCCACATACCATTGGAAATGACATGACAAAAACTATCCATATAGGATATTTTCCATGAAAAATTCACTTTCCTTCATCTCATTATTCCACAATTAAGCATGGGTTCTTTTACTCCACAAAGCGTCTTTCTGTGAGGGCTTTCACCATAAGGGGACCACTTTGGAGTTCATCCATATTTACTTCTTATCAACCATGATAAAACAATAACGAGTCATATTTACATCAAACAATATTGGGTCCATTACCCAAACCTTTGTGCTACGGGGCTTTCTTCAAGGGTTGACATCAATGACAACCAACCTTAATCAACACAATATACCAACCAATAGAGTTGCCAATACAATGGAGGGAATCGTCGCTCCAACAGTGCAAGGGAAGATGTAAAACCCTAACCCACATTGGGAAATATGAAGGGACATCATTCTCAATACTAAAATCAAGGTTCCATTTATTAAGATACATTCATCTTGGTGCTAGAAAATACAGACCACTGCAGAAGATCAAATCTCTGTCGTCCTTGAACTCAAATAGGAATGTAAAAAATCTTCTGCCGCAAAAGAAATGGCTCAAGGAGCCTTTGATTAAGCGTTTCCATTCCTTTTCTAACAAAAAGGATATTTCCTTTGGAGATGGCCAAATTCTTGTAAATTGACTGATTAAGCCCCAATCTTCCACGGTTAAATCCTTTCTCTTGGAGGAAGAAGGCAGGAGAGAGACCTTGGGAATTTCATTCATATTTTTCACAAATTTGGTGGGTTGTGCCTTCGGAGCCTTAACATAGGCCGCAACCATTTCATGGAAGGAAAAAGCATCATCATTTGGAGGGAGCAAGGTCCCCCTCCCAGTGCCATCCTCCATCTCAAGCAATAAGAGTTAGGGTTCATAACAGAGTGTGTGCTTCCTCCTACTCTTGAGTTAAATTCCCTTGTGTTAATTATTATATCTCTCTCTTTCTTGGCTTATTTTTGGTGCATAAAATATTTTTTGTGACAATTCAATACTTCTACAAGCTTTCAAGATCAATCCATCGAAGGGTTATAATAACACTTGGAGAGAAGACATTTTAGAGTTTGTTCCTTCCTTCTTCTCTTTATAGCTTAGGTAAGTGTTCAATCATTTTCTTTGTTTTTCCTCTTGGTTCCTTGGTAAGGGTTTTAAGTATTTTATTCAAGTTATGGTTGATCTTGTTGGTGAACGATTTTCCCTTGTGGAATCCCTTATTGTAAGGTCTTGGTCTTCATACATTATCTTGATTAGATAAGAGATTATTCTACCCTAGGGGTTCTAATCTCTTAACCCTGATCCTTAAGATAAGAATGACCAATTCGTATAGGGACATACTTCTTGACCCCATAAGCCCTAGTGGTATTGAGGCACTTGTCTTCTCCTGACAACCAATCAAAAAACCCTAAAATTTGAAATATTTTATTTTTTATTTGTTTAAAAAGAAATTTAATTGTTAAAAATCAAAGAAAAATCTTGATTTGGATCTCTTTCTTATTCTAGTGCATATACCATTAATTATTTGATTTCCTAGACTATTTTATTCAAGGGTTTGTGCTTAATTGTTTATCTCTAACATTAATAAGGAAAAATAGCCCTATAGAATTGTGCTTCAAGGTGTTATGTAACTTTTTGTGGGATGGTTTAAGGATTCCTAAATTATGGAAAATACATAACAACAATAAAAATTAGGTTTGAATAAACCTTGAGGCTAGGGTTTGGTGTGTAAAGGTTCATATATACTCATACCTAGCTTATATTTCATTTCTAGATTGTTATGAGTTTATCTTGCATATCTAATGGTGAAATTGATTTCTTAAGTGCTTATAATTGTTTATATTCCATTTGGACATTTTATTGGTGATTTCTAGTGCTAACATTGGAAACCTTAAGGGGGATTCACCACATATTTTTCAAGTTCTTTCTTAGTTCATTGTCATATATATTTAGAACTTGATTCTAACATTTGGGCCATTATTTCATAGCATATATCTTTCCCTAGTGAAATCGTTCAAGACATATTGTTTACAAGTGGATTTTCTTTCTCTTGGATGGTTCTCTCTTCACTTCAAATCTAAAATTTATACATTAATTTATCATAAAAACGGATTTAGAAGTTGTGGATAGCCATAAGATTTTTTTTTTGTTGAGCACACACTTATACTGAGAGGGGGGGTGAATCATATAAGACAATTTTTCACTTTTTCAAATATTCATCAACCATAAGAAAAAAATCACATATGAGATCAATTAACTGTAGGAAATGGAACACAAGATTTACGTGGAAAACTCTTCAGAAGAAAACCACAAACTTCTCTTTATAATTCTTTGTAGGAACCAACCTATTGTTTCAAATATTTGTATACACCAACCTACTAGAGACACCAATCCCCGCTAGCAAAAACCCTAGTAGGCAACAACCTACTCTTACATATATTTATAGAAAACAATCTACCAGAGACACCAATCCCCACTGGTACAAACCCTGGTAGGTACCAATCTACTCTTACAAATCTTTATAGACACCAATCTAGTAGAGACACCAATCCCCACTGATAAGCACCAACTTAGCAAGAGACACAAATCTCTTTGTTTGAGTAGCACCAACCTTTAAGTTGAAATTTCTTCTTTAGTACATATAACTTCTTCAAAATATGTTTCCATTCACATTACCTTCACTGAGTCTACTTGCTACTTCTTCCTTTACCAGATCTGAGAAAACTTTTAATTTCCAAATGAAATTTATGGTAACTTTACCAAATCTTGTTGTTTATGGCCTCTTCCCAAGAAAGAACTTATACAACATGCAATGTATCAAATTTTACAAATATGATTATGAAATTTTTATATGAGGTACTTTGGCATGTCTCCTCAGATCCCTGAAAATTTCACAGTCCAAAAATTCCCAAAAAAGAAGTTATAGAGAAAATTCCAAGTTGATTTGTTTGAAATTGATTACAAGACCATTCAAAAACCCTAAATTCCATTGGGTATATATCATAAGGTATAACGAAACAAAGTTTGAAATTTTTACTCAAGGTAATTGTTTATGTCTCCTTAAATCCTTGAAAATTTCATAGTCTGAAAAGTCTCAGAAAAGAAGTTATAGTGAAAATTTCAAACTCACATGTTTGAAACTGATTTCATGACTATCCCTAACTTCCATAGGGAATTTCTCAGAAAGTGTAGAGAACAAACATTCAAAATTTTAACCACATGTACCCAGATATCTTTCCTCCGTCTCCTCAAAATTTCACGGTCTAAAACATCCTGAAAAATAAGTTATAGTTAAGATGCCAAATTGACATGTTTGAAATTGATTTCAAGATCATTTGGGAACCCTAACTTCCATAGAGCATATCTCAAAAAGTATAGAGAAAAAAAATCTGAAATTTTAACCACATTTGCCCAGAGATATCGCCTCTGACTCCTCAAAATTTCAAGGTCTAAAATGTACCGAAAACTGATTTATATAAAAAAAATGTCAAACAGACCTATTTGAAATTGATTTTAGGAGCATTCAGGGACCCTAACTTCCATAGGGCATATCTCATAAAGTATAATGAAACAACATCTGAAATTTTAATCACATGTATATAGATATCTTGCCTCCATCTCCTCGAAATTTTATGGTCTGAAACGTCCCAGAAAATAATTTATAATGAAAATTCCAAACTGACCTAAAACAGATTTCACAACTCTCCCCTTTTGGAATGATACCCAATCTTTTCTCATCCACTTCTTCAAATGTTATTACATTTTTCACACACACACACACTTTCTCTCAATAATTTCTCTTTTTATGCTTTATCATAACCCTTCATGAAGAGACATGTTAATTCAAAAAGTCACAACACCCATTAATTAAATAATTAATTCCCTTTTTTTATTTCACTTTTCCAAATACCATGGGAAATTACCATGGGCTTCCAAACCCATGGGTTTGAAACCACCATTTCACTTTTTATTTTTTCACGTGCAACCCTTTTTCTAATATACTTGTAAACATATATATAAATCAATATTTGAAATGTTGTGTGTATTTGTAAATCCATAATATGACATTAATGACAAAATTAATCATTACATCAATGACAATAATTCCAACAATCTCCCCCTTTGTCATTGATGGAAATCCTGCAATGAAACACATAGTCCAACAACCATAGAATGAATTCTCCCCTTGTTTGCAACTCTACCCTTTTGACATCAATGGAGAAGGGATGCTCCCCTTGAAATTGTTCTTCTCCTTAAGCAATTGGTGTCTAGATGAGATGGATATTACTCCCAATTGCATGTCTCTTAATTTGTTATGACTGCAAAAACTGCTCAAACATGGTAAATAAACACTCTTGAAGAAGTCTGAACACTGTCACCAACAATGCAATATAATAAATCCATGTCAATCCAAACAAACTCTATATCCAACAAAAGCAATAGTACATCTCCAACAACAGTTGAACATGCTTCGGTCGGTCTCAGAAAATCCAAGTCAATTCAACAAGAAATCATTGAGTCAACAAGAAGACATCAGTTGGGTTCACATATCAACAAATTCAAGTATTCTACCCCCCCCCCCTTAAGGGATCAATAAGTAGTAGAAACAATTCTCGTTGAAAATTCTTTTTGACAGACAACTCAGTTGAAACTTAGTTGATGGATACTCAGTAGAAAATCCAACCGACTATCATTTTGGGTCGATCCTCGGTCGACCACTTCCAAGGAAATCATCGGTAAGTAAGAGGAACATTGTACACTTGTCTAGCCGATGATACACAATGATATGAATTCCTCAAATATATGGTTAAATGATTCCATGACCATCCGTAAATCCAACCATAATTTATCCTGGTAGTCAACACTGGTTCACAAATATGTCTTTCACGTCTCTTCTACAAATATCTGAAAGCATAATTTCCATTCTTTTGATTTTTATGGTGAGGATGATGATAGGGCACATATTTTTGTGTTGTATGATCAAAGGAAGTAATATCATGGTCAGGTTCACTTACAAGAGTAGAACAACCCAACATATCAACAACAATGTCATCTATAATAACATGCTCAAATTGTGGCATGTGAGGAACAAGCAACTCATGAATCTATTAAACTCAATCAACAATATGTTTCTCTTCTAGAAAATCAGGATGAACTTCACCTACAAAAAATAAAACTTCCCTAGTTGTATAAAGTCCAGGTGTAGGTAGGGAGGCAACAATATCATCATATCAAGGACCTATTCTTGGTGACTTCATCTCCAGGGTAATAGGAACAATAATACAATGTCCATTATTTCCATGTCCTCCTCTCGTATATCCCATCTTGCTTAGCAATCGAGACCCAATACCTATAGTGTGTTTTTCAAAGCGAGTTGTGCAATACCACCTTGGTGGAAAAGATCTTTTGAATTTGTCCTTGTTGTCCTTGTGAGGAAGGTCAGGTTTCTGTGGGACATCATTTTCTTTCTTCTTGTAGTCTTCATCATTGATGTAAATTTTTAGTACATCACTATAGCTTTTAGATCCTCCTTCATTTTCTTTCTTTGGTGGATATGTAGCTTTTGAATCTTCTTTGGTGATCATAGGAACCACATGAGCTTCATTGGAAAGAAGCCAAGATAATTCTTCGCTACATTAGAGGGACACACACATATGGCATTCATTATTCTTCCGATGGTAATGCAAATTTAGTGGGTTATTCTAACTTTGTTTGGGCTAGTGATCTTGATGAATGCAAGTCCACCTCTAGCTATGTCTTAGATCTTGGCTCTGGTCCCATTGCTTCTTCTAGCAAGAAGCAAGCTTCCATCGCTCTTTCTTCTATAGTGGCATAGTACCAAGGTGTTGTTAACGTTGCCATTGAGTCTATTTGGATTTTATCCAAGCTTAGTTTTTAGCAAGAGAAACCTACTCTAATTTGGTGTGATAATCAGAGTGTTATCCATATCTCCAAGGATCCAGTAGAGAATCAACGCACCAAACGAAAATAATTTCACATGCATTATATCATACAGTTGATTCATGATAAGATTATTGATTTACACTATTGTCGCATTGAGTATCAGGTTGTTGACATCTTCGCTAAACCCTTGACAAAGACTCAATAGGTTCAACTTTGTACCTTTCTTGGGCTGAAGGAAGTTGACCTTGGTGGGGGGAGGCGGGGGGGGTAGTCTATGTCCTCCTTCCTATTTTTTGTCTACTGATATGAGCATTTTGTATATGGGTACCTATCATGGTCTTGTAGTCGGGACCCATTTTTGAGATTTTGTTCCTTTTTTTATACTTCCCTAAGTTTCACTTAAGGGGGGGTGTTAGTGTAAGTAATTGTTAAGTTCACTTAGGTAAATTAATCTTTTGCCAACTACTTTTCAAATACCTTCATAAATGTAGGACTCCTCCAATCTTTCTATAAATAGAGGGCCGCTCTTTGTATTTCAACACAACAAAAGTAATAAATTAGTGTTTCTCTCATTTTGATTGGGTTTCTGTCTATTTTCTGAGTTATAATGTCTGTGTGGAGGTGTTATAGTCCAAAAAGTCCCTACCTATGCATACATGGCATTGTCCTTTCCACTTACACAATTTGTCAATTTATTGTTGAGGCTCCTTCTTAAAAAACCATTTTTTGGAATATGTACGTGCCCTGATGAACTACAACCCGCGTACACATGCTATCTGCATACTAGACAACCCATGTACATACTTGATCTGCATGCTAGACAACTCGCGTTTACCTCCAAAAGTTGCAAATATATATATAATTGCAAGGAATTCGGTGGAGTTTGCGGGCTATCAAGGGTTTCCCAACCATTTTACCCATTGTAGCTCATCTCCAAACCAAATAACCATATTTTTCTCATATAAAAATAGGTCTTGGGGTCCCATTTACAATAAGAAGCAAGAGAACAAAGAAACTCTGCCAAAATCCCTTCCCCTTCTAGCCCAAGTTTTGCAGCCATTTTTTAGATTTGGCCTCAACATTCCCCTCCAGCCTTTTCTCCTTATACAACCCTTTACCTTTTCATAAGAGATCAGTTTGTTTTGAGAGGCAAGTATGGGAATGATGCACTTGGAGTAGAAATAAGAGGAGCCCAAACCTGGTTCGCAGAGCGTTTGCCGATAAGAAGGTTGTAATATTTTTTATCTTCATACTGAATAAAAGAGTTATTTTCCTGTCCCAATACATTGTGTCTTTATGGTTAATTGATTAATGCATCTATGTTTATATATGAACATTAACAGTGATAAGTAGAGATCATATATCTTGTAGCGTTGTTTGCCTAAGTTGTTGCAGGTCAGCTTTGGGAGGAGACTGTCAATCAAGGAAACTACCAAGGTGAAAGAGGTCTACACCGAAAATTAGTACCAAAGGTACACCTACTTTCCTCTCTCTTGTCATTTAAGTTTAGATATCTTTGGGGTAGATTAGGAAAATAACTGTATTTTAAGGGAAGATAGTGCTCTTCCTGTACCTCGACCCAATATAATAATGGGGGAATTTTTTCTGCTAGCAAGAGGATAAGTTGACATTATCCCATTCTTTTTAGTATGATCTCAAACTCTCCATATGATAATTTGAAAATGGTATCAAAACCCGACAAGCCTCAACTCTTCATCGGTGTTGTGTGTTGATATCGAGGTGGTAGAGGTAGATTTCTCCAAAACAATAGAAAAACAATCTCATGGTGAATGAAAATGTCATCACTAGAAAAGATCTGCAGATGGTATGAGGTAATGAGTGGTGTTTTTTAGAGCTTGTTGAGTCCTAGGAGTTCTCTGATTTTATTGTTTTGTTCTTGGAGCTAGGAGATTGTGAGTTGTTATTGTTTGTGAGAAGCATGTGTTTAAAGAAAATAAATTGATCTAGAATGTGATAGAAATGCATTGATCCATTATTGGATTTGCAGATCGATTGTTCAAATACCTAGATCTGTTGAGATTGTGTGAACATGCAGTGTGGAGACCGATGGATTTCTAGAAGCCCCTTTTTCTCTTAGTTCATGGTGGTTCTTCACAATGAGTGGGGGCCTGAACATAGCTGAAACATCATGAAGAGGAAATATTGTCACGGGAGAGACAGATAGTGAATGGCAATGAATGAAGGCCATTGTGAATGTATGTTGTTGATTTGTTTATGACTGCCAAACCTGTGTGCAATAATGGAAGACATGTGGGTTAGATCTAGAGTTGAGTGCCTAGTCCAGTTGCGTCAAATATGGAATTCAGTATGCTTGGAGATCATGTCGAGCCATTGAAACATGCAACATGAGGTTCTCCCATTGGATTTGATGTAAGGTCTCCCACAACACCCATCGAGTGCATGTGCTCCTTGTGAATATTTGGAAATAAAACGGACGAAGAGCACAAGGAAGAAATTGATTGGGTGAATACATACATTCAGATGTGGGAAAGAGCACCTTGGGTGCACGATGGTGATGTGCAACATCAAGGGTGCACACACCTTACTTTCCTTAGAATGGTTGACAGAGACTTGGGATGCATTTGGGCAAGGGAGGGGAAACTTGGGAGCATTCCCAAGGAGTGGACATGCATTCCCTCGACAATATGGGTGCACTGGAGAGGTTGGAAGACCCCATTGACTCCCACTGAGATTAATGATGATCGACACAAAAATAATACAAGGAAAGGGGTGTGCGCCAAAGGATGGGGTGTGTTGGTCCAACAAATGAATGATTGATGAGCACACAAGGATTGGATGGGTGTCCTGGATCCACGGATGGGTGCGAAGGACGGTTGGGTGTGACAATTTGTGGAGGGTTGTGATGCACCAAAGAGATGCAACGTTTCGCACAAGTGAACCTTGGAGTCCATATAAAATCAAGGGGAACACAATCAAAAGAGACAAGAAGTTTGGAAAGAAATTGGAGACAAGGAGAGCTTTGCAATTCTGGGGTAGAGGAAGAGGAGGAGCTCCCTCAAGGAGCCAAGTCTCTCCACTCTAGGAGGACTTATGTTACCTTGAGGAGGAGGGATCAACGAACATAGTTGGGTGAATTTCTCTTGGGCAAATTTTGGCTAAGTCTAGAAACACAGGTCTACAGAGGCATGTGTGAGGTAAAATTGAAATCTGTGAAGTCTGTGGAAACGACGAGGCAAAGACTATAGAAACGAAGAGACAACAAGTTTACGGTTGGAGGAACGTTTGAGGTGCACTGTAGGTGGTAACGTAAACAGTTGCGACAGAGAGTCTTGTGGTGACAGATCTATTCATGAGTGTCTTGGTTAGGTGAGATGAGTTGTTTGACTCTTTCGAATTTGTAAACCGAGACGGTAATGCTCATGTTGTAATTGTTCTTCTATAACAAAGACTTAGCTTGGTGTTAGGCATGGTTTGTGTCACCCGCACTATATCTATGTTTGTCTTTTGTTTGTTCCATTGTTGTTCTCTTGTGTTCATGGATGTATGCTTAAATATGACTAAGTATTAAAGAAGTTAATGAATGTCTAAGTATACAAGAGTTGCACTAGAGTAGGTGTGTGATTCATTGGTAGCCTAGTAATGGAGTATAAATATGCTCTAGGTGAAGAGGAGTACTCCGAACTAAGTAACCTTGGTGTTTCCAAGCAACCAAGCGTGAAAAATTGTGGTCACACACATTCTCAAGAGGTTCACGATCTTAAGGCACGCCATGGGGACGTGACATATGGTATCAAAGCATATTTTAAAGATAGTTTGTTGCGAAGGCAGTTCAATGGGAATGTTTGCAGACTTGGTGAATCGTTTGGTGCAGAAAAATTTTTCATCACAGACTTTGCATTAGAATTACGACAAAGGTTTAGTTGACAACGTGATGGGAAGGTTTAGTTGGATGCACACCTTGTGCAAACCAAGAGAAAATTTGTGGTGAAATGAATCACTTGGACAGGGTGGGTGATCAAAGAACTCATCGCATAAATTGTTGCATGACTAGTCACAAAGTTAGTTGGGTTGATTCGTGACGGAAGTTAGTTCCAGACCTGTTGTGCACACCTTGGAGAGACCATGGGCATAGTTCTTTGGATAATTGAGCACTTGGGAAAGGTAGTTGAATGCAAGACTATTGCATGACTTTTCACATAGTCAGTTGGTTGATTCATGATGGAAGTCAGTTTCAGACCTGTTGTGCACACCTTGGAGAGACCATATGCAAAGTTTGTTGGAGAACCGAACACTTGGGCAAGTCGGATGAATGTAGAATCTGTTGCATGACTTGTTGCAGAGATAACCAAAGAAGTGATTGTTGAAGAAAAATGTATAGTGTGATCACGAAAGGGGAGTAGTTCTAGTTTGGAGTGAGGTGAAGCACTTGGGTGCATTGGATGACATAGGGTGACCTAGAGCAACTCCGCAGTGGAAGTTGGTTGGGCACATTTCCATCATGACATCTTCATGTCGTGCATTTCCGATAACAATAGTTGAGTTGAGTTGGGTTGTTGGATGAGATCATAACCTTTGGAGGAGGTAGCTCTTCATAGAGTTGTGGTATTTGGTTAGTAGCAGTATGAATTGACAGTCATGCAATGGATGCATGGGGCCTTGAAGTGGAAGTAGTCAAGGTATGAATATGGAAAGACATTGGAGACGGGTTTGGTGGGTTGCATGCAAAGTTTGGACTTATAAAATTTTCAAAAGCGGATGGATGGACTCATCCTTGTATCGCAGTGGACGTTGGTTGAGGCGAGTTCATGCGAAGAGTCATCTTCTTTGGAACGAAGGTCCAAGAAAACATGATTAGAACATGGTTGCAGCGAACAATTTCATTGGAAAGGTATGGTTGGCTTCAGTTTTTTCATTTTCCAAGTGTTGCAGTGAATTCTTTGAAAGAAAGACATGACTTGGTGGTTCAAGTGCATTTTGTTTCCATGGTGAAAACCAACAAACTTGAGGGTGACTCAAGTGGTGCAGATTTGAAGAAGTCTTGTAGCAGTTTGGAATGCCTTGTTCGGGTGAATGTGCAAAAGAGCTTGGGATGACCAACCTAGACTTAGGAAGATTTGGATGCAACTGTGAAGGTTGCTTGGGGAAGCAACCAAACTCTTTGATGAGGTACGTTGGATAGGTTGTTGTGGTGGTGGGTAGTGAAGTCTGTATGTGCTAAGTTGAGAGGATGGGTGAGGCACCCTAATACTTGGTCCCTTAGCCAAATTTGTTGAGTCGAGTGGTGGCTTAACAAGTCACAACGACAGTTCCAAAGTTTGGACTCTTGCAGCAGGTGCAAGACAATTTCGTTCCAAGAGATCGATGGATTCAACAAGGAAGTTGACCAAGAATTGTTGGCATTCAACTTGAATGGGTAGAATACAAACCAAGTGACTTGGATGGTGTTCGCTCACCTTTGGTATGGGATATTGGAGGAGGCAGAGCATTCCTTGGCGACTTGCAAATGATTGTGTGATGACTCATAGATCCGACGTGGGTTGTTCGTTAAGGTTGGTAGAGTATTGGTTCAAATGTGCCTAAGGCATGAAAGTTCTTTGAGGTGACTCATTCTACTTGAAGTGATTTGGACATTTTGTTGGGACACTTGAGGAGTGTAGGCATGTTGGCCACACTCATTGCAAATTTTGTGTTATGTTGAGGAGACTTAATGGAAGGGGGTGAATTGAGGGATTTCCTTTGTTTGTAGGATTGTGTGAACGGGCGGATTGAGAAATGAAGAGATTACTTGTACATGAACATTTCTATTTCTTTGGGAAACATGGTTGAGGGCTTTCCTTACCATTCCAAGGCATAGAAAAAGAGACACAACAAAATGGCCGAGTGATGAAGTAGTGAGGCAAAGGCATTCTGGACATGAAGTTCTTGTAGAAGATTGACTAATTGTGCCATGAGGAGGACAGTGAAGTCAAGTTGCCACAAAATACTTTGTTTTGGGGTGACTTCATAGTGCAACAAGGTGAGGAGCGACCTTGACTTGGTCTACGATCCTTGTGTAGATAGATCGTATTGTAGAATGAAGTTGAGTACGGATGTGCCAGTAGGTTCAAAGTACAACACTTAGACATTGTGGAGGGTCCCCTTGACTAAGATCAAATGATGGAAACAACGATGAGGCAAGGATGGACACTTTCCTTAGTCTTTGGAGTTGGATAGGGTGATGGAGTTGCCACAAAAAGACTAAGTATGGGCATGAGGAAGTGCATTCTTATGAGTTGGGTGAAATGACTAGAATAACTACCCAATCAATCTAAGGCATGGGGGACGTCAGTGTGCAGAGACATGGCAGGATTGGTTGAAGTATGGGTGCAACAACAAGATCATAAGAGTTTAAGACTTAGGCAAAATTTTGAAGTGAAGTGTGCAACAGTCGTTGAGCAACGACAATATCCGAAGATGGAGCAGAGATTCCATAGAAATCGATGGATGTTTCTAGGGAAAACAACAACTTAGAGTGGGGGAGGATGTAAGGTCTCCCAAAACACCCACCGAGCGTGCACGCTCCTTGGGAAAATTTCGCGATGGAACAGACGAAGGGCACAAGGAAGAAAGTGATTGGTTGGGAGAACGAAGACATTCGAGTGTGGACAAGAGCACCTTGAGTGCAACATGGTGACGTGCGACATTAATGGGGCACACACCTTACTTTCCTTAGAATGATTGATAGAGACTTGGGTTGTGTTTGGGAAAGGGCGGGGCAACTTGGGAGCATGCCCAAGGATTGGACACGTCTTCCCTCAACAACATGAGCCCGTCGAAGAGGTTGGACGACTGCATCGACACTCCCATGAGGATTCACGACTATCGACACAAAGAGCATACAAGGAAAGGGGTGTGTGCCCAAGGATGGGGTGCGATGTTCCAACAAATGAATGATTGATGAGCACACAAGGATTGGATGGGCATTCTGGGTCCACGGATGGGCGCGATGATCGGTTGAGTGTGACGATTCACGAAGGGGAACAACACACCAAAGAGACGCAACGTTTCACACAAGTGACCCTTGGAGTCCATATAAAAGCAAGGGACGCACAACCAAAAGAGGCAAGAATTTTGGAAAGAACTTGGAGACAAGGAGAGCTCTGTGATTTTGAGGCAGCCGAAGAGGAAGAGCTCCCTTAAGGAGCCAAGTCACTCCACTTTGGGAGGACTTGTGCTGCCTTGAGGAGGAGGGTTCGACGGAAAAAGGTTTATGCGTTAATTGTGACAGCAAGTACAATAAGGGACATAAGTGTGGTGAGAAGAAATTATTCTACATAGATTGTGAAGAGGAAGAAGAACAAGAACAAGAACCATCTCAAGATGAAAACATAGAAGAAATTTCTTCTGAAGAGTTGACTCCCACGATATCATGCAATGCATTGGCTGGAATTAGCACTCCTCAAACCCTCAAGATCGAAGGA
>SNQJ01S0058381.1:62185-72468 GCA_010110895.2 Picea sitchensis | reverse complement strand
GGGGGATGAATGACACTTGTACGAAGGAGAAATTTTAGAAGATTTTTATTTAAAACTTAAATTAAATGAGATTTAGGGAAAGATTGGAAGTTCTAAAACTCTATAAAAGAGAGGAAGGAGGAGGAAGAAGGGGATCAGCTGTTAGCATAACGTTACGTTGTCGGATTAGTGACTTGACTAATTTACTTGTGGGGGTTGGGATTTCCCAGCTCGGAGAGGATTGGTAGCTCGGCCTTGCGAGGTGAGCTGGGAGCTAGACATACCCTCTGGATAGTGTGTGGCCCCTTTTCGGCTCGGGGGGCTAAGGGGGAAGCAGAGTACCCCTAGTTTTGGCTTGGAGGTACGGGTGTAGTCACGACGGTCGGAAAGTAGGATCTAGACAAAGCACAAGAAGGATTCAGACAGATCGCAAGCGCGAGATAGCGTCTTCGAGTTATTCACCATCGGTCACAAGTACGCAAGTGTGTTTTTTTGTTTAAGAATAAAAGAAAAAAAAAATTGTTTAAATTTTTTTATATAAATCCTTATGATGATGAAAGTTGTGTTGAGATTTGAATAGTAGTTTTACTGGTTACTCCTTTAATCCTACATTGCCAGCAGTCGCATTATGATATTTGTTGATCATTAATTTGTTTTATTTTAAAGCCAACGAGTACTTGAGAATAGTGAATTCAACTCTTATTGATAGGGATAGGTTGGAGCCGGCAAATCCTTAAGTTTTTGCATCCCTGCCGATAGGAATAGGTTCTAAATTATTGTTGTCTGTGTTTTCTTGGTATCCTGACAGAATGGGAAAGGCCAGATACTTTTAATCTGCATTTTTAATTTTTTTTTTCAGCAAGGAAGCCTGCAACTTGATTTTAATTGGCTTATTTTTGTTTTTGAACTGGAATAATAAACCGCTCGGTGTTGTCCTTTAAACTTTAAACACGCAGTTCTAGTAATACCCCTCTCTCGCTCAAGCTAAGGTCATCCAGGTTGAGCTAGTACCCGGACTACCCTTATTATCGAACCAGGGGGATACTGTTACAGAATCTTGGGTAAGCATATGGCAGAGCCAAGCTCTCATTGAAGCCGGTCGAGTAAGGAGAAGGAGAGTATTTATTACCGTACTCCAAAAACCTTCATTCGGCAGTGAACATTCTCAGCAAAAAAAAAAAAANACCAATGGCCTCAATCTAACTATGATGAACATAAACACAGGTTATGCAAGCGTCCAGTATGAGTCAATCTTTGATTAAAGGAAAACTGTTTACGGTTCATCGGTTCCAACCTTCCAAGAGTCTTTGTCCTTGCACCATCACTGTAATAAGGCGGTATCACCCATATTTACGACTTCAACAACAATTGTAACCATTACATATCAATGATTATTTTAAAAGCCTATAACGCACAGTGGAATTGCTAACTTGCTCTAAGGCTGGTAGCAAGGGAAATAGTTAAGCCAATTTATCAATTTCAGGGGCCAAGTGAAATTAAGAAATAAATAAAAAATAATAATCATCGACCAGTTAAACATATCCCAATAAATTATTTCCGCTTCTTCAATTTCACTCCTTGGATCACGCTCGCTCCAGAGCTTTCGTTCTCGTTAAAACCTTGAAGAACGATACTCTAATTTGCAGAATTTGAGACTTGAACTTTTTTCCAAGAACGAAAGGTTATGCGTTGAATAATCATGACAAACTTTGTATTGTACATAAAAGCTATTTTAGGAATTTTGCTAAATGATAATGTAGTTCTAGCTATGCAGTTTGGATAATCTTAGACCAGGCGATGTCTACCTGTCTTCTAGATTTCTACTTCTGCCATATTAATACCTCTGCAAACTGTGATTGAGTCCATATTATTACCTATGCAAACTGTGTCAAGTTCACACCGTTTCTGCCGCTGCTCAGTGTTAAATTCTTACCGACTATTTTTTTCCACCTCTGCCCGTCGCGTTACGTACGACTGTGTAGTCTTCCTCTGCAGATTGTGGCGGGTAATGGCCACATTAACTTACCTCGGAGACTGTTTTAAACTTCCACTGACAGCGGGAACCACCTTGCCTTGATCTTACACCTTACTATCTTCGGGCTTCCGAAACAAAGGTACAACCTTCATTTTGCCTTAAAGATTTCTCTAACGCTGACAGGAGAAAGTTGCCAGTTGTAGTTGCCAGATTGAGTCTGTCTTTGTTGCCATTTGATTTGCGATGTCCCAGCATGCGCTCGTAAGTTGCCCTTGATTTACGGCATGCACTCACAGCTTTAAATTTTTTTTGTGGTTGATTTTTATGCTTTTGGCATCGTGGTTGGGCAGCTAGTTTTTGGGCCGCTAGTTTTTATTGCTATTAATACAGAAATGGGTATAGTAATGTGTAATGTATTGTTTCTATAATATGTAAAGGTAACGACTTTGTGTTTGTTTGAATATGTAATAGTAATGATGTTTACAATATAAACTAAAATGCAATGTTAGTGTTAGAAAACATAAAATGTAATTTTATTATTATTTTATTTGCACTGTTATTGCAATATACATGTAAATATATGGTTATCTTATTGGATTGTTATTGAAATTTTATTGTTATTGATATCATAAGATGGTATAGTAATGTGTAACTGTATTGCTACTGTAATATCTAGTTTTGTAATGTGTAAAGGTAAGGTCGTGTAATACATTGTTTTTAAATATAAGGGTAATGTTATTGCAATATAAAATAAAATATAATGTTAGTGTTAGAAAACATGAAATGTAACTCTATTGTTATTTTAAATTGCACGGTTATGGTAATATAAAAATAATGACATTGTTATTTTATTGTAATGTTTCGGAATTTTACTGTTAATGATGACATACAAAATGTAAGGTCTTGGAACTAAGTACCATAAATTATTATGATTTAGTAAATGGGGATTTTGCAATTACTTAAATTTACATGATTCTAAGGTTGGGTTGGGTAACACGTCGATTAATGGAATTTAAATGGAGTATAAATGGAGTAATTGGTCTATAATTAATGCCAATTGAGTCATAGATAATGCCTTGTCTTAACAATGGTTGGTCGTTGTTGGAGTCCTTCTGACTTGCACCTTCCGTAGAGGAAGTGGTTGTTCATTTAATTATTGTTGTACTTGGTTGTAATCATTTAATTGCTTGGTCTGCTTGTCTCGGGCGGGATGTAGACACCTCCATGTTCCTCAGAACAGTCGTCAGCCCTGACACCTTAAATGGTTAAAATCGATGGGAACCTGGGCTTGAGCGTTACTTATGTGTCTTGGAGGTCCTAACCATATTGCAGGGTAGGACGGGCAGGTAGTCGGTCTTATTAATTTCATCGGTTGATTGTTGTACCTTGCTTGCAGATACTTGATGTGAGTCTTAGATCATTATGTTGTTGTTGAAATGGCATGCGCTATGTTCATCATTGTATGGAGACACAGAGTCGAATGTATTTATTATCCTTGTACACACGTGCACACACAAAAGAAAAAATAAAAATTTACACTTGTTATGAGAGGTTTGTCGTCGTAACGAGGAGGTTGTTACAAAGAAATATATATATATATATATGGAAAATATATATTATCATGTTTCCATGATAATTTCTAATTGAATTATTTTTCGACCTTATCTTAATCATTACAATAAAGTATTCCACTTCATGGAAGTCATTACTTGATACTTCTTGCTACTATATGTCAATCCCATTTAATGGATCTCAAATAGACATTGGTTTACTACAAGCATTCGACAGGGATGATACATTCGGAAGGAGACGAAAGTGTAGTAATTGAAATTGATCCTGGCACCACAAACTTGTGTGTAGTAGTCATGCGGTTGAAGAATCCAAAAGTAACTTAAAATTCAGAAGGTTCTCGTACAACACCATCAGTGGTAGCTTTCAATCATGAAGAAGAGCTACTCATGGGAACCTCTGCAAAGTCGAAAGCGGGGACAAACCCAGCTAACACATTCTTTGGAACCAAGTGTTTGATAGGAAGAAAGTTTGATGACCCAAAAACACAGGAAGTGATAAAAATGGTCCCATATAAATTGTTAGAGCTCCAAATGGTGATGCTTGGGTCGAAGAAAACAGACAACAATATTCGCCTAGTCAGATTGTTGCATTTGTTTTACGAAAAATGAAAGAAACAACAGAATATTATCTTGGGAGGAGTGTTGCAAATGTTGTTATAGTTGTTCCGGCTCATTTTAATGGTGCACAAAGGCAGGCAACAAAATATGCAGGAATAATTGGTGGGTTGAAAGTGAATAGAATTACCAATGAACCTATTGCTACTGCTCTGTCATACGGGAAGGAAATTAACAGTGGTTTGATGGTTGTTTTTCATCTTGGGGGAGGAACATTTGACATTTCTATCGTTTATATATAATATAAAGTGTATGAGGTAAAGGATGCAAATAGTGATACTTTATTGGGTGGTGAGGGTTTTGATAATGCAATATTTCAATATTTAGTGGACGAGTTCAAAAAAAATAAAATTGAAGGCATCAATTTATTAGAAGATAGGATTGTTGTGCAGAGATTGCGAGAAGCACTAAGAAATATAGGATAGATATTTCTTCAACCACTTCAACAAATATTCATATGCCTTTCATCACAGTAGATGAATCTGGTGAAAAACATTTAAAGATTCCATTGACTCGATCAAAAATTGAAATGCTTGTGAGTCATTTGATAAACAGAGTAAAGCAACCTTGTAAGGATTGTATGAAAGATGTTGGTGTGACTCCTTTTGAGTTAAATGAAGTATTATCGGTGGGAAGAATGAACAAGGTACCGAAGGTTCGAGAATTAGTTGGTGAATTGTTTTGTAAGGAGCCAAGAAAAGGTGTTATTATGGACGAGGCGATAGCAATGGGTGCTGCCATAACAGGTTGTTCTACAAAGGATTTAATTATCTTTGACGTCATTCCATTTTCTCTTTGAATAAACATTCAAGATGGAGTATCTATCAAGCTTATTGTTAAAAATAGAATGGTACCAAATAGAAAGAGTCAATTATTCTCAACTATAGTTGAGGATCAGACATAGATTTTGATTAAAGTAATTCAAGGAGAAATTAAAATGGCGGTTGAAAATAAGGTTATAGGCCAATTGGACATCGTTGACATTCCTCCAGCTTCGCATGGTGTTCTAGAAATAGAAGTTACATTTTCTATTGATGATGATGGTATAGTGGATGCTTCTGCATCTAATAAGGCCACTGGTGAGAACAAACCTATCACCTTTTAGCAATCCGAAGGACTTTCAAATGTTGATATATAAAATATGGTTAAAGTGGTGGAGATGTATGCCCAAAAAGATCAAGAAATAAATATTTTGATCAATGTGAGAGGATCATCTTCCTGACACTAATCCAAATGAGAATTTCTATGTAGAATATAATCAATTCAAAAGTAGTGTTCAAGCTCAGGACTTCAACCAACCGAACATACATGCATGGGGATCCTTTGATAAAGGAAAAGATATTCGTTTGCAGGCAACTCCATCTCATGAAGAATTGTTGTACAAGGGGTCTCAAACAAAGGAGGATAGTTTGCATAAATATGGAAATGAAACATCTGAAGATAATCCCCAATGGAACTTGTCTGTACTTGCACGGGATAAAGTTGTGAACGATTTCCAGACACTCCTTGATCAATTGAAAACCAAGTTATTGATAGAGCACATCGAATTGGACAAATGAGTCCTGTAATTGTTTCCTGAATTATAGTTAATGATATGGTTGCATCAACATTTGGGGAGAATGGAGCTGGTGGTCGTCAAACACGCCTTACAAAGGAATGGCGTTGAAGTATGTTCGATTGATAATTTTACCAAATATAAAGGATTCATATATTATGAAACCATTAGACCACGTGGAGAACACATTTTATCCATTATCAAATATATAAAAATATCAAAATTTTAGGTTGCAGTTCATTAAGTGGTGTAACTGATTAAACCACCCAACAAACAATATAAAATCAACTGCAGCTAGCCAAAAGTAGGGGAAAATGTTTTTAGAGAGAAAGATTTTTAGGAGAAAATTTTGATAGAGGTATGCTTGGAGTAATGAGGTTTTTCATTTTATTTTATCATCCATCCTCTCTTTTCAGCAGGGATTGACGGGATTGTCGGCAGCAGGGGGTCTTGTGAAGCAACAAATGGATGAAGGGAGGATGAGCTTGTTTGGTTTTATAAGGTGAAATATGTTCTTGTCAGTTTGTTGTATTTAAGCCTGATTTGATTTCAGCACTGATTAGTTTCTTATGTGCACGTCCTCGCATTGTGTTATCACCGCCATCGCTCCATCTCGTTTTGCCTAATATCTCTTCTTTATTTTCGCTCTTGGTCCTTCTATTGTAACCTTGTTCTAGAATGGCTAGAGACCATATACCTGGCCCAAATCTGCGTAGGGATTTGTAATTCTAGAACTCCATGAATTCTATGAGGAAAAACTTTAACTTGAGATCAAAATACTTACACTTTAAATTTGTTTTTGATTTTTTTTTTTCATTTTATCTTTCTCCATCTTTATTAATCCAACACATATAATAAAAATAAAAAAAAACTAAATTCAAAAGATTGTAATGCGCTATGGTTATTGTAACATGATGTATATATGTTTCTCTCATTGTAGTTTTTTTTAAGCTATAAACTTTTGTTGTTTTGTTTACTTTTGTAATTAATTTAGTTTTAACTAAAAAATGTTAAAGTACCCATCCTTTACATCACTTTTAAATTAATGTTTCATAATTATTTTTTGGGTAGTTATTAAATCATTTTTATTTATTTATTTATTAAATTACTCTTTTAATTAATTACTTAGGAATTAACCTTCTCTAACTTTTGTTAAGTTTTGCTTTTTGCTAAACAAATACAAAAAAATTGCCTCTTCATTTTTTTTTTCTTATTTTTCTTATTTTCATTTTCTTTAGTATTTAGTTTTGTTATTTTAAATGTACAAACTCAAACATAAAATCATAAAAATCATAAATCGCATAAAAAACAAATATTATTAGAAAGTAAAATACAGGGTGAAGGACTCATGCTTGGACTATAGGTTATAATATTTTTGGCATGGAGCTCAATGTGTCTTTTTGTTTGGGGATTTAAGATTAGGTTGGCAATCCCATCTCTTCTCGCCTAGCCCCACGAGAGGTTGAAATGTTGATATTGGGGACTCTCTAGTCCCTCCACGTCAACAAGAAGTACATTGCAAAGCTTATGGACAATAGAATCGTAGAAATGTCCAAAGATATAAGAACAATAAGTACAATACAGAGAAGAGAAACTATAAATCATTTTCTCCTTTGCAAAAATTCAATAGTGAATTCCAAAAATGCAACAACTATGGTCATAAAACCAATGAATGTAGATTGCCAAATTATGATAAAAAGACAAATATTTCCCATAATAAAAAAATATGGAAGAAAACGAAAATAGAGTTCAATGTAGCCTTATATGCAATAAATCAAGGATGTCGGTGGTATTTATACAATGGATGTTCCAAAAACATGACTGGAGATGAAAGTAAATTTCTCAAGTTAAATAAGAAAGGAAAATGAAAAGTAACTTTTGGAGGTAACATGTCAGCCAAGATACTGGGAAAAGGAACAATTAGTTTATGAAATAATAAAACCAAAGAAGAAGATGTACATATGGTAGAAAATCTCAAACCAAATCTCTTAAGTGTAAATTAGACATGTGATCAGGGTCACATACTTACTTTTGATTCTCATAAATGTGAGATCAGAAAACATTACATTGGAAAGCTAGTGGAAGTCTATGTTGAGCAACCAGAAGGATTCGTGTTTTTAGTCCCTAAAGTTGCACTTGACTACGAGAGGGAAAGCTAGGGCATCATCGGTTTATTGCAAAGTGTTTAGAAATTTTTTATGATTTGGTTTTTGAATAAGGTGGTTGAAAACTGGCTCAAGGTTATAACATAACATGAAAATCAAGATTAGAAAATAGCATATCCCATTGACTGAATAAAAGGTAGACACATAGATGGATTAAACCAATAAGAAAAAGAGAAGATGAAGCCTTCAATTTGTCAACTTCACATAAATTCTTGTCTCAGAATATCATAAAGAAACAAGACCATCAACTTGATATCAAAACTTGAAAATAATTTCCACAGTAAATTTTTCACTGTATTAATTAACAATCAAGAAACAAAAGCATTGCAATCTGAATAATGAATTCAAGCATGAAGAAAGAAAAACATAGTAGAAAAGAGTGTCTAACCATCCATATGCCTTTTCTATTAAGTGTCAAATAGAACATAAATGCCTTTACAAGGAGTTTCACAAAAAGTACTCTGGATCTCCAATTTTTCGACTCGATCACAGTCTTTGCTCTACCTATTTAAACTATCCATAAAACCTCCAGATCCTATCATTTATTGTACCTTTAATGGTATCTATCTACTAGGGAAGTTAACTCAAAAAGAGCTTTTACAATCCAAAAAAAGATCATTGCTCAACATCTTGATATTGTATGATCTTGCCAGCATCACATTTGATTCTACAAAATAGGGATTAGTTTGATCTAGTCATACAGTTAGAGGTTTTTGCATTTCACAGGCCAAAAACGAGTAGACACTGTCATATTTCCTGGAAAAACATTAAAATTATGATTGTAGAAATCTTCATGAAACCTTTAGGATATAATCACAACATTAGCTTTAGCATTTTTCTGTTTGAGCTTTGTGGTAAGCACGATATTGTGCCAATAGAGTCTGAAGTTTATTTCTCTGAGTTCTTTGAGCAATGCCCTTTGCTCTTTTTCCTTCTTTTTCAAACCTTGAATCCTTTCTTTCTGACAAGCATTCCATTGTTCTATTTGTTCCTTTTCTTTCTTCAACTATCTCACTATTTTATGGAATTCCTTGATCCTTTCTTTATCAGTTCCGATTTTAACCCTGAATTTTGAGCACTCTTCAAAAGGTGCAGGCTCATTCAGATTTAAGGAAACTTTGGGTTCTTTCTCTTTAACTTCGTATTTAGAAACCAATCCCGAGCTATGTTCTTCATCAAAACTTGTTGAATCCATGGCTTCAAACACATCTGATATGTGATCTGAGTCTACAAGGTAATCCTTTTTTTTCTCAGGAATCTCATTGATACCTTTAGCAATTTCTTTATCTTTTGCTAATCTGGTTGTAGCTCTCGTTATAGGCCCTATAGATGATGAAAACATTTGTTTACCTTTGTTTACTGGTTTCTTAAGAAATGGATTTTTTTTTCCTTTTTCCTGGTACCTGCTTCAGCATCTTCAGAGTTATCTTCTATAACTATGACATTTTCTTCTTTGATTGATGGATTATACATGGCTTTTGACTTCAATATGTACTTGTTGGTAACCCTAGTAGAATTTATTCTAGGTTTTTGAGACACAGACACACCTTTATCCTTTGTCCTTTTGACTATAGTGCCCCTTTTACTGGTTGATGTTGATTCATGCTTGATTGTAGTTTGAGTATTAAAATCTTCATCTGAATCTTCTTTCCCTTTAACATCTTCCTCAAAAAACATTTTTATTTTTGGATCCAACTTAGGTCTTTTACCTCTGCTATTCCTTGTCACCCTGATATCAGGCATTTCTTCTTTAACAGGGGTTTCATCAATTGAAATATTTTGTTTCTGTGTAACAGTATTTTTCCCTTTGCCTTTCTTTTGTTTGTTGGACTGTGTGTTAGGATTTAAAGATTGCATGAGCTAGCTCTAGGGATTCTATAATTCTCTCAAAGCAGACATAAATAAAGTCTTAATTAAGACTTGATGAAATAGACTTCTCTTTGCATTGGTGGAGAGTGGTTGCACTCTCTTTGACATCTTTGTCAAGCATTCGAGTAGAAAGTAAGGAAAATTTAAGGGATAATCGCCATTTAGATGCATTAATATCCTAATGTGGTAGATATAGACTAGTGAAAATCTACCTTCGCAGGTGATATACCTATGGATAACGATCAGACCAGTGTTTCATTCAGGTCTAATCCAACTGTGAGGAACTCCCCTTCTCCAATTCGGATTTTTCTTATCTGGAAGCAGGAATTGATTGACAAACGCTGTAACCACATGCTCTTTCTTCCACCATCTTTCTCCTCCAACCACTGTAATGTCCCCCGCCTCTTAGAGAGGTGATGAGGAGACTCAGTGACCTGGAACCCCCACTAGGTCATAGTCTCACACTGAAGGGGGGAAAGTCAAGAAGTTAAAAGTTATATTTTTAAGTTGACTTAAGAAAGGAAAAGGATAAAGGAGTAAAAGATAACTCAACA
>SNQJ01S0058381.1:10940-54033 GCA_010110895.2 Picea sitchensis | reverse complement strand
TCATCTTGTACTTGAACATTTAAGTGGGGTAAAAGGAGGTTGCCCCCTCGAAGAGGCTTATTATCTAAAATTATCTCTTTTTCAAGGCGTTGAGTACTTTTTTTGAGGTTTTTCTATGCTATATTGATATTTGGTTCTTAACACCCAACATGGATGGAAATGAATTTCAAGTTGCCATCAAATATTTTGAAATTCGATGGAAATCAAGGATAGGATCCCTCCACTCACATCATGACATACCACTTATGGTGTTCATCCAAATCATTGATGGATGATAGTGTGAGTTTGTGTTGTTTCCAAAGAGCCTTGACCAGAGTTGTTGCTAAATGGTATATTGAATTAAAAGGAAATTCCTTTAAAATATTCAACGACATGGCAATGGAATTATTAACACATTACTAATTTCCCATTCGATATGAGATAGGAACGGAGCGATTGAATTCATTGTTCCAAGACAGTACCATGCATATTTCCGATCATATACATGAGTGGAGACGAATACGTAGGATGATTAAGAATCATATTCTGGAAAAAATCCTTATGGAGTGGTTCAAAAAGTCCCTCCTACCACCCATTTTAATGTCAAAAAGTCCCTCGGGGTGACCACCAAGTAGTAGGCTATTTTATGTGGCCAACACTTGGACTTGTTCTATTCTCATTCGTGTACACTTTATGATATTATCCCAAATGCTCGTAGGTCATCAATAGATTGAAGGACGAAAAACCCAGGACCCCATGCTGATGGTTTGTTAGGTTCTATTTCACATGCCTCTATGAACCATTTAGCTTATTAGATTGTTGAAATGTCCATTAAGTCACAATTGTTAGCTTCTGATACTAGTGCTCAAACTATTGTGGTCCCTACTCATAGCTCTGAGGTCAATTCAGTAGAGTCCACACAACCGAAGAATCCTTAGAAACCTAGAGGGAAGAAAAAGAGGAACAAGAAAACGAATTCCAACAATGAGAAAGGGGTTGCCTCTACCCAAAACACCCAGGAGGGAGGAACTAAAGAAAATAAGAAGAGTCGGTTTCCCTGAACGATTTGTGGGGAGGACCACCCTACTCACCAATTCCCTTGGAAGGAGGAAGTCCATACATTTTTTTCACAACAACACCCCCCCAGCATCGTACTATCTTAAGCCATAATTTTTCCTCTCAACCTCAAAACATGGTTACCACAAATCCTATTGAATAATTGGGTTGGTTGTTATTGATGTCAACCCTTGAAGCAAGTTCGGTAGAAAATTTTGGTAACCCCAACAATATGATTAGGGGACATCAATTTGATTGATGTATAATGGTATGAATTTTAATATATTTGCATGTAAGACTACTCTATATGGATATTACATGTCATTCCATTTTCGGTGATATGCCAACAACACCCCCCTGAACATCCTACTATCTTAACCCATAATTTTTCCCCTCAACCTCAAAACATGGTTGCCACAAATCCTGTTCATTAATTGGGTTGGTTGTCATTGATGTCAACCCTTGGAGCAAGTCCGATAGAAAATTATGGTAGCCCCAACAGTATGATTAAGGGAATTCAGTTTGATTGAGAAGATAAGACTATTCTAGATGGATATTACATGTCATTCCATTTTCGGTGATATGCAGAACATCACATAACTCCTCATGGTTAGAGAGTTATGGCCTGGTTAAGTGGAGAACCCTCGTGAAATATTTAGAAGGTCAAAGAAGTCAAATTAATTCTAGAAGCTCCTAGGAGAAGTTGAATAGTCAAGTGGGTGAGACTAGGAGTTAGTCATGGGTTAAGTTGTTGCAATAAAAAAATAATTAAAAATAATTTAGTTGCAACTAGAAGTGGATATTTTACTATTTGTAGCAATGTGAATTAGAAGTGGGTTAGGCCTAAAAGAAGGAAAGTGGGTTAAGTTGGTTAGGAGGTAACCCCTTGAGGAAGCAACATGGAAGTATAAATAAGAGAGAAAGGCTCTCCCATTAACACCTATTGAATATCATTGAATATCTATTTTATTAAGGCTTATTTGGGTAGGTATTATTGATAGAGAAAAGTGTAGCAGAAAAAGTGTGGTAGGAAAAGTGTGGCAGAAAAAGTGCGGAAGAAAAATTGCGGCTAAAAAATCGTGGTAGAAAAACTGCGGTAGAAAAAGTGCAGCAGGAAAAGTGCGGCAGAAAAAGAGCAGTAGAAAAATCGTGGCAGGACAAGTGCGGCAGGAAAAGCGCGCAGAAAAATTGTGGTAGAAAAATCATGGCAGAAAAATCGCAGCAAAATAAGTGTGGCAAAAAAATCACAAAAGCAGATTTGCGGCAACATAATCGTGGCATCAAAACCGTGAATCATGGAAGAAGCATGAAAGCATATGTACAAGCACATGGATTTGAATTTTGGAAATCAGTTGTAGATGGATACAAAGAACTAACAGTTCCGCCAACAAATGACAACGGAAAGAAACTCAATCTAAATAATTCAAAAGACAAAAATGCACTTTTGAATGGTGTTTGTGATTCGATATATACCAAAGTTATACATTGTAGCTCCGCTAAAGAGATTTGGGAGAAACTTTAAAATGTTTATGAAGGAGTTTCAAAAGTCAAAGCATCAAAGCTTCAAACTTACAGAGGTCAATTCGAACAACTAAAGATGAAGGAAGATGAGAATATTGCAGCTTACTTCTTACAAGTTGATGAAATAGTGAATGCAATCATAGAATTGGGAGAAGAAATTGAAGACACTGTAATTTTTCAAAAGGTAGTAAGATCTCTTCCAATGACATTTGATCCTAATATATCAGCACTAGAAGAAAGAGCATATCTAGACTCAATAATCATGGATGAACTATATGGAATATTCACCGCCTATGAAATGAGAACTGAATAGGAAAATATAGGTATAAAATAAGAAACATTCAAAGCATCCAAAAGGTCAAAGAAAAAGGGCAATAAAAAATAAAAATAATATAACAACAATAGTGACATCTCGGAAGACAATGAAGAAGTGGCCAACTTTGTCAGAATATTGAAAAAGAGAACCGGAGGCAGATATAAAGGTAAGCTTCCATTGATTTTTTTTAATTGTGATGGTATTGGTCATTTTGCTAACAAATGTCCTCATAAGAAAAGGAAAATAAATGATGAAGATGATTCAAATAAAACACAAACATATAAAGGAAAAATAACCAAAAAGAAAGTCTTCAAGAAAATTTTATGCACCAAAGAAGACAACTCCTCATCAGATGAAGATGAAGTCAATGAAAGTGAGACAGAAAGAGTTCTATTCATGGAAATAGAAGATTCTGATAAAAAAGACACCGAATAAGAATATTAAGAGGCAGAATTTGACTACCGAGAAGAACTGTTGAGTGCTATAGAGGTTATAAAAAGAGAAAAGAAGAAAAACAAGAAGTTCCAAGTAGAACTAGAAAAGAAAGAAGACACTCAAGAACTAGAGAATATGATCATGGAATTGAAGGTTCAAATAAAATAAGATAAAATAATTGAAGAAGAACTCAAAGGACAATTAGAACAAAGAGTCAGAATCATTGGAAATTTGGAAGTAGAGATTTTCACATTGAGAAAGGATCTTCAAAAGAAAAATATGAAGAACAACTCAAAAATTTTGGATGACATTATGAGCAGTCAAAGGCCTAATCATGACAAGTCCGGACTTGGATAAAATAATATAGAAAATGGATCAAGCTCCAAAATGACAGATCAATAAACATATCTAAAAATCTATGCAGAAACAGTCATAGGGGATAGGAAGTTCTCCAAGGAAGCTCATAGGGACACTCCTCCACCAAGAAGATTAATATTTTAGAATCAATGATAGTCAGAAACAAATAGGCCTCGGGAAGAAGAAGGATTCTAAAGAGTAACTCCTTTCAGAAGATATTCAACTTCCATGAACAAAAATAATTTTGAAATTCATACACAAAATGGTTATCCAAGAAGGCCTAGTGAAACACAGAGAAGAAGATACAACAGGTTTGAATCATTAAGCACTGAAGTGGAATGCTACAAGTGCAACAAATTTGGACACATGGCCAAATATTGTAGAATGACAATCCCTCCTAGAGAATCACAACAGATCAAAAATAGTCATAGACAGGAACCTCAGAAGAGAACATGGATAAGAAATCAGAATAAGTATAACAATGAAGAATGCACACTCGTTCTACAAGCTAATCATAAGAAACATGGTTGGTATGTTGACAATGGTTTTTCAAATCACATGAAAAGTGATGAAGAAAATTTTCTAACATTGAGAAAGGAAAGAGATGGATCAATCTCCTATGGAAACAACGACTTAGCTAGAATCATTGGAAAGGGCACGGTCGAAATTGGAAACAAGGATACCAAGGCAGAAAATGTTCTACTAGTGGAAGATATGAAACATAATCTTCTAAGTGTAATTCAAATGTGTGACCAATGTCACAATCTTATGTTCAATTCACATAAATGCAAGATAAGAAAAGGAAGTTCGGGAAAATTGGTTGCAACAGTTGTAAGAACTTCAAGAAACATAAATGTATTAAGTGAAATTGGAAATCAAAAGTGTTGTCTAGGGAAGGAAGATGAAGTTTGTCTATGGCACAGAAGAATGGGTCACATAAACTTCGATAACCTCATCAAAGCTAGCAAAAAGGAAGCAGCCAAATCAATTTCTCAGATCATGAAGCCAACCAACACTTTATGCAAGCATTGTCAATGAGGAAAGAAAACAAAGACCAAGCTCAAATCAAAGGAATACTCGATGACAAAAACAATGGAAATTGTGCATATTGATCTAGTTGGACCAACTAGAACAAAGGGTTTAAAATGTGAGAAATACTTTCTGTTATTGGTTGATGATTATACAAGAATGAGTGTAGTTTTTTTCTCTCAGGAATAAGTTAGAAGCATTTGAAAACTTCAAGGTATACAAGGAAATGGTTGAAAATGAAATAGATTCAAAAATCAAATGCTTGAGATATGATAATGGAGGAGAGTTTACTTCAAAGGAATTTATGGATTTCTACAGCAAGCATTGTATTAAAAGGAAATTCTCCATTGCTAGAACACCTCAATAAAATCAGGTCATCGAAATAAAGAACATGACAGTATAGGAAATGGCTCAAACAATGTTAATGGATTCCAAGTTGACAGATGTTTTTTGGACACATGCAGTGCATACAATAGTTCACATTCAAAATAGAGTAATGCTCAGGAACAATAGTGACAAAACTCCATATGAGCTATGGAAAGGAAGACCAACAAATGTGAAGCACTTCATAGTCTTTGGAAGCAAATGCTACATCAAAAGATAAGATGGCATAATGGGAAAGTTTGATTATCGTGCAGAAAAAGCCATACTTGTTGGTTACTCAAGTACAAGAAAATAATACAAATGTTATAATCTAAGGCTAAAAAAAGTTTTGGAAAGCATCAATGTAATAGTTGATGAGACAGGTGGATGAAAATTAAAGGAAGAAGAAAAAGAATCATTGGAACAGGTTTACGAAGAAGAAGCAAAGGATGAAGAAGCAGTAGAAGAGGAAGATGAAGAATATCAAATAGAAGTAGAAGAGAAAGAAAAACAAGTACCTCCAAAGACACCTCACAAACGAATATAGAAGAGTCATTCGTCAAATCAGATTATCAGGAACAAAGATACAGGAGTTGAGACTAGAAGAAGAATTTGTTCACCAGAGCAACTGCACCTAGCACTCTTATCTTCAATTGAACCAAATAGTTTTGAAAAAGCTAGCAAGGATGAATTCTAGATAAAGGCCATGGATGAAGAATTGGATCAGATAGAGAAGGATGACACTTGGGAATTGGTTCCAAGACCAAGGTATAAGAATGTGATCGACACAAAATTCCTCTTCAGAAATAAATTGAAAGAAGATGGACAGGTTACTAGGAATAAAGCTAGATTGGTATGTAAAGGATATGCACAGGTTGAAGATATCGAATTTGAAGAGAAATTTTCCCCAGTTTCCATAATGAAAGCAATCATATTGATACTAGCTTATGCATTTTCAAAGAATATTAAAGTGTATCAGATGGATGTGCGTCATGAAATCAACTTTTCTGAATGGAGAACTAGAAGAAAAAGTCTACATTGAGCAACAAGAGGGATTTCAGTTATCAAAAAATGAATATTATGTTTGAAGATTAAAGAAGGCCTTGTAAGTTCTCAAACAGGCCCCCAGATCATGGTATTCCATACTATATAGAAACTTACAGCAGTAAGGGTTCAAGAAAAGAAATGCAAACAACAACCTCTACATCAATGTAACTCAAGATAGTATTTTATTAATTGAAGTTTATGTTGATGATATTATTTTTGGAAGTGGTGATGATAGGTTGACCTATAAATTTGCAAAGGATATGTAGAATGAATTTGAAATATCATTACTTGGAGAACTATCCTTCTTTCTAGTTCTTCAAACATGTCAAAGCAACCAAGGAAATTTTATTTCTCAAACCAAGTATATCATAGAAATGTTAAAGAGGTTTGGAATGGAAGATTGAAAACCAGTCATTACTCCTATGCAAACCAGTGACAAGTTAAGTAAAGATGATGATTCAAAGTCTACATATCAGAGGCAGTATAGGTCAATGATTGGCAGCGTAATGTATGTGACAACATCCAGACCAGATGTAATGCAGGCAGTTGTATAGGTGGCAATATTTCAAGCAACACCAAAGGAATCACATGTTCTAGCAGTAAAGAGGATATTTAGATATCTCAAGGGTACATTAGAATTTGGATTATGGTATCCAAAGGAAATGATTTATCACTTATTGCCTACACAGATGCAGATTGGGAAGTTTGCATTGATGACCGACGAAGCACCAATGGAGCAGCGTTCTACTTGGGTGAGTGTTTGGTATCTTGTCTGTTGAGGACCTATAATTATAGGTAACTTGATTCTTCGACTGTTGATTTGGCGTTTCTCTCGTGATGACGAAGTCTGGCTCGGTTGATCCCATTTCTCCCCTCCATTCATTTTGCTCGCTCCCCCATCATCCTCCTGCATCCTTCATCCATGTTGCACGCTCACTCCCTTGTCCTTTTGCCCCGTTGACTACCTCTGGCCAATCTTACCCCTCCATGAATAAACAGACTCAGGTTAAAAACATTAGGTTAATAATGCTAGTAATAAGGTTTAGTATAGGATAATTTAAAATAAAATGGTTGGACTAACTATTAATTAATTAATTAATAATTAAATTAGTTTAATAAATAGGTTAGTTTTTAGATTAAATAAAACAAATTAATAAAATAATATAAAACATATATTAAAATAAAAAACATAAATATATATATATATATATATATAACAAAACAAAACTTAAAACACATATAATAAAACATACATAAAAAAAAAACATAAAATATAATAAAAAACAAACAAAAAATAAACAAAAAAAGAAAACACAATAAAGCTTAACACATCACAAAACATTAGAATTAAAACCCAAATCATTAAAACATGTTACCTCCACGCATACATCACATAATAAAGCAAATCAACGAATGAGAAATTTTCCGGACCCCCCCTCACCATCCGAACTTTAACGAGAGGGGGGGTCCAGAATTGTAGTTTCAATTAAAACACCATTGGACACTTTTCAGCCCCGTATTCCATTGGACCTGTCCCCCCTAAAACCGCTTACCACCTCAGAGGGGGTCCGGAATACCACCCATCCCGAAAAAACTGCTTTTCTCATTTTTTCACCTATTTTCGCCTGTTCAGCATGTCTTCGTCCGAGGCCGTTTCTGGGCAAATGAAAATGAATTTTAAGAAACTGAGAGAGATTTTTCTCCAAAACAGGATGAACAACAAAAACCTCTCTCATTTTTTTCACAGGTGCCACGAGAAGGGAGAATCAAAGCCATCTTCGAGGCCCTTTTTCCATATTTTCATTTTTCCGTTACAGTCCTGATTTTGCGGGAGCTGTTATGACCAGCTGGAGGAGAATTTGGCGAAACCGAAGGATTTTTTTGTCCAGAACATTCCCATGTACAACAAAATCCTTCATTTTTTTCCCAGGTGTCATCGTTGAAAAGAAACAAATGCCTGTTCGAACCCCTTTTTTCACAAAAAACCGGTCTGTCTTTCATGGCGGACAATTCCAGATTTTGTGGGATTTGTGGCTATTTTTGGCCAAGGTGGTTAAAACCAAATCAAACAACTTGATGGGGAGAACTCACCTATTTACAGATATGATTTTTAATGTAAAAAGGTTGATCAGTCGAGGACCATGATTTAAAATTTTGTAAAACATCTCGTTGACCTTTCTGTGTTTTTTCATCAATTCAATGAGACAGTGCTATGATGTAGGATTCTTGTGATTATTTTGACTGGTGATGTGCATTCCTCTGTGTTAATTTCATTCTTTTTTATCATAATTAATGTCTTCCTCTGAATTATTCCAAGAATATTAAGAACAAAATTGGTTTTAACGCACCCTCTATCTCTGGCTTGGTATAGTTTTTTATGTTTTCCACTGAAGATTAAACTCGGAATTCTTAGTTGCTCTGTGTTTAATTGGATTACTTGACCTGTTTCATCTCACCCATTTCATTTAAATTAAAGGATCCGGTGAGTTGTCTACCTTTCCCTGCAAATATTAGCCTATTAACATGGATTTTTTATCATTCATTGCAGTGACTCCATAGCCCATGGTTTCTTTTCTCTGCCCATACTCAAAATCGATAAACAAACCTATGTTATTCATAGCTAGCCTAATATTCTCTTCAAAAAAAGTTATATCAGACAGAGAGATCCCTCTCTGAGTCTTGGAGGGCTAGATCCAATACTCGAAGTGGTTTTGATGTTGCCTCTATTACTGCCATCACAGCCTTGGGAAAATTATAGAATGCTAACATTATCTAAGAAAGAAAAAATCATTAGTATCACCATCTACAACTAAAGAAAAGTATATTGTAGCAACAACATCGTGTACACAGGTTTTATGGATGAAACAAACTATGATAGATATACAGGTTGAGTATGATGAGCCCATTCCAATCTATTTTGATAATATAAGCACCATTAGTATCTCAAAGAACCCGATGATACACTCCAAGACGAAGAACATTCCAATAAAGTATCACTTTCTACAGGAACAAGTTGCAAAGAAGAATATCAGATTTGAATATGTGGGAACAAAAGAATGAGTGGAAGATATCTAAACAAAACTACTTCCAAGGGAATCCTTTGAGTATCTTCGCCAGAGACTCAGAGTAATTTCTACTCCAAAATTAATGCTTTTCAATGCTTATCTTATATGTCTTATATTTACACAAGGAAGCACCATAAAAAGAATAGTTCAGGTGGGGGGAGTAGTTTCAGGAAGATTTTAGTCAGGGGGAGCATCCCCAAGGACAATTTAGTTAGGGGGAGCATCTATGGACGAGAAGTTACCTTTTCCATTGATGTCAAAGGGGGAGAGATTTATCATATGTAGAATAGAGAGTTAGATGCTTGGAGAGAGATCACAGAGGCATGGTTCCAGGGGGAGCGATGGTCACAAGGGGAGCATGAGTGATATGACTTCAGTATTGCTTCATACTGTTTCCATCAATGCCAAAGGGGGAGATAGTTGATTAATTGGGTTGGTTTTCATTGATGTCAACCATTGAAGAAATTATGGTAGAAAATTATAGTAGCCCCAACAATATGATTAAGGGACTTCAGTTTGATTGATGTATAATGGTATGAAGTTTAATATATTTCCAGGTAAGACTATTATAGATGGATAGTACATGTCATGCCATTTCTGGTGATATGTGGATTGTCACATAACTCCTCACAGTTAGAGAGTTATGGCCTGGTGAAATGGAGAACCCTCATGAATTATTTAGAAGGTCAAAGAAGTTAAATTGATTCTAGAAGCTCCTAGAATAAGTTGACTGGTCAAGTTGATGAAACTAGGATTTAGTCACAGGTTAAGTTGTTGCAATAAGAAAATAATTAAAAATAATTTAGTTGCAACTAGAAGTGGAGAATTTACTATTTGTAGCAAAGTGAATTAGAAGTGGACAAGTGGTTAGAAGTGGGTTAGCCCTAAAACAAGGAAAGTGGGTTAAGTTGGTTAGAAGGTAACCCCTTGAGAAAGCTACATGGAAGTATAAATAAGGGAGAAAGGCTCTAACATTAGCACCTATTGAATATCATTTAATATCATTGAATATCTAATTTATGAGAGGTTATTTGGGCAGGTATTATTGATAGAGAAAATTGTGGTAGAAAAAAGTATGACAGCAAAAGTGCGGCAGAAAAATTGTGGCAAGAAAAGTGAGGCAGAAAAAGTGTGGTAGGAAAAGTGCAGCAAAAAATTTTCAGCAAGAAAAGTGCGGTAGAAAAATCGTGGAAGGGAAAGTGCAGCAGAAAAATCACGACAAGAAAAGTGTAGGAGAAAAATCGTGCATAAAAACCACGGCAGAAAAATCGTGACATAAAAAGTGTGACAGAAAAATCACAACAACAGATTTGCGGCAGCAAAACCATGACAGCAGGACACTACAAGAAGAAAAAAGGTATGGTTTTCATATGTGTAATGTTGAATTTATGAATATGGTTGAGGGTTTTCCTAGTAAATTTGTTGGATGCCCTCTTGGAAGTTTAGGACTTGTTGTAGAGTTGATTTAAGGAAGATCTACTAAAGTTTAGTATTGGTTCATGTTTGAGGTCTTTTGGTTGAGGTATGTTGTTGAAGTTATTGGTACAGATAGAGGTTGTATAATAGTGAGGTTCTAGCACATGGTTTGAGGTACAAACTTGTGGTATAGTGTTTGAGGTATATGTGATAAGATCAAATTGATTGATGAGTATACAGTGACATGTTTCTCAGTGACATATTTGACAGAACAGGTTGTGACAGTGACATATTCAGTTTCTACATTTGACACTTATATTTCAGGGTGATTTGATGGGGTAAGGATATGTGGTTGTAGCCATATAACATAGGGGGTTGTATCCTCCTTCTAGTCGTAGCCAGAGAATTGGGGAGTTGGAGCTTCCCTCGGGTTGTATCCTGAAAATAGGGGGTCAGAGCCTCCTTCAAGTTGCAGCTGGAAAAAAAAGGAAGATGGTGCTTCCTGTTGGAACGCATACAATTCTTAACTTTTGAGGCATATACTTTTCACCTCATGAAAATATAATTCTACCCGAAGAAAACGGAGAATTGGTAAATGACATATTAATTTTAAATCAAATTCCTTTGTTGGCTAGTAAATAATAGTGCACGCACGATATCCGTCATTGATGAGTTTTTCCTTTTGATAGAACGATCCTAATACCTCTGAAGTTTTGGAGCCGCCTAAATTTTAAAGAGGTGAATCTATAACAGTCATTTCGGACCTACACACTTCGGATGTTGCAATAAGTCTTAACAATAAAAACCTCGAAGCTCTGAAACACAAAAGTGTCTACTTGTTTCTTTACCTAAACCTTTTTAAAGGCACAAGTCGCAGGACACGTGTACCTTCCGAGTCTTCCCCGAGTTGACACATGGCACATCCCTTTCTGCGACACGTCATAATGACCTAGTCTATGACACATCACCACGGGAGATGATCCTTTGGGATTTTAATGAATAATGAATTCACGAATCACCAAAATATCAAAATACCAAAGTATTAAACATTGATTAAATAAGTTAAACATAATCAAAGATAATCAATGACTTTGTAGTTCGGGTTTAGGATGTTTCCCCTGGATGATATTCTAAAATTCTCGAAGCCCGAACTCCCGAAATACTCCGAGTTAAATGCAGTTAATTAGGACTTAAAATAAATTACCAGATAATTAATTTCTTCGCATTTCGGGTTTCGGGAAGTCCCTCTCGAGATAAATTGAAATTCCCCGAAGTTTGAACTCCCAAAACACTTGAAGTTAATGCACCATCTTAAACATGATTAGTTAAAGTTTTGCAAGTGATTATTCAAAGATTAATCTTTTCGCGAATTCGGGATTCATAAGGTTCTCACTCTGTCACATCGAAAACTCCCAAACATGAACCGTCAAAGTGTTGATGGAATTTATGACTAGGTAAGGACAATGATTCAAACACAGATTGTGGATATCCAGGTAGACTTTCCCATCAAACGTTAATAAATTTTTTGTAAGTGAATTTATACGAAAAGCAATGACTCTGTTTTGAATAAAAGCACTCTGATTTCGAATTCATTTTCACCTTCTGCAATTAGCAAGATTTATCTGTTTGAAAGACTCACGAATTTTCTCTGCAACAGGTTATTTCACTCTATCTTCTTAGAAGTTATGGTGCCACAAAAAATGATGAAAAATACTGATCTGGCAGGCGAGGATTCAAACCCAAATGAGGATTTTTTCTCGAACACCACACCGCGAGCCACAGACACTGTCAAATATTGGACACAGGTATTCGAGATTCTAGAGTGTGTAATCATCAACTATCCTTAGGACTCTTTCTAAGAAGATGGAAACACTTATATATCCAAAATCAAACATATAGCAAAGTGGGAGCTGCACAAAATAATGGCACGGTCGAGGCTCATGCCTTACAACGACATGATAAGATGGGCCTTAGAGCACATTGACATCCAGACCAGGAGCATCATCAACCATCAAAAGTTCATTGTCATCTCTTTCTGAACATAACATATGCAAGTAATGTATAAACTATCCCCTAATCCTAGATATACATTCAATGTTGCATTCATTCTGGAGTTCGAGCAAAAGGAGTGTGTCTAGTACGACAGGAACTATACTGATATAATAAAGTCTTGGCAGGGTCACCCAGAGATATTCAGAACTGATGCTCATGGTTTATATTCCACAATGTCTTTGGATGCTCATATGGTGTATGTAGCCATGATTCTATGTCGATTGTTTGGGAAGAAAATTCCTATGCATTTCTCGGTGGAATGGGTATCCATCATGCACAAGGTAATAAATGGTTTCACTTTCAATTGGGCCAAAATTCTTTTTGATAACTTGGCCAAGCATAATATAAAACAACGAATTCAAAAGGATAGCCTGCCCCCTTCTACATGTCAACATATATCATGGAAACCATCTATTTCATGACGCCTTTCCCATTGATGAATTGGAGCTTGACCCCAGCCAGTGTCGAGCCCATTCATTTTTATCATTCCAAGCTATGGGAAGAAAAATACAAAGATTTATTTTGATGAAATATGTCACAATGTGATGGTTCTTGTTCATATATCTCTGTATGGCCAGCCACCTCCTTGAATTTTAGACAGGATTATGGGGAATCTGGGTAAGCTAGCAGATTGGTTTATTGAGGAGAACTTCTCCTATATCATAGTTTTTGGGTGCTCGGTTCCTCCCCATGCTCTCCCACAATTCTTACCAGACCAACTAGTATGCAGAGAAGTGGCCTACTAGATAGTAATAGGAGGCATCAGCAAAGAGATGAAGGCATCACATAAAAAGGTATGGTCAACTTTTCCCATTCAGGTTGGCATGTTTTCATTACTGGATTTTGGTCACTCCAAAGTGGAGGTTGCAGCTCTGGAAGATGTCAAAATGGTTGACATCTAGTTCAAAATACACGATCCACGTAGGATTATGGAAAACCACCTATCCCAGTTCAACATGAAAATATATGTGCACGAAAACTCCCTGTATGACGAAATATTTAGGGAAGTTAGGTCTTATGCGGAGGTACAAGACAGATTCCAAATCCTTCCCCCTGATCAACAAGATGGTTTTATCAGTTTTCAAAAGCAGAGGTGGAATAACCTACCCAAGGTACTACAAGGAGAGAAAATAGCCACTCCCCCTTCGTAGGAAGACAGGACTACAGGTTCGGAATCGAGTCACTCTGGTCAACAAAAAGTTGAGAAACCTCTGAAGATATTGGACATATTGACATAGAAATTAGAAGCATCGTTGTTAGACCAGTTAAGCCTCCAGGAAAAGGATCAACTTGAATCCTTCATAAAACAAGGATAAATTGTGCCTCCTTTTTCGCCAACCACCCATGTTGAAAACTAAAATACAACAGAGCAACATCAATCTATGTAGATTGGTACCCCCATTACATCATTGACACCTTTGCAATACAAACTCAGAAATCCTAATTCCGAAATTGTTTTTGTAAATGATCTTACCCCCATCTCACCTCAAGAGATGCCTCCTTCGGATTTTTTTTTAGTAGAAAATAGAAGGCCATCATGAAAATAGAATCACACCAGAAAGATGGAGTGATAGCTAAAAGGAAGAGAATGGTGTATGATGGAAATAATCGAGATGCTCCAAAATTCACAAAAGAATTTGCAGGTTAGTTAGGTGTTTTTTCCACGTCCAATCAATGGTCTGTGGATAATTTGTCCAAACAGCTGCGACAGAAGTTCCTATTGGTAGAGCACTTTCAAATTCAAATACAGGCCATGGAACATACTATAAGGAACAAGACGAGTCAAGACTTCGAGCAAATCAGAGCTCATGATCAACAACAAATCCAACAGCTTCACGCCAACCTTGAATAGCTCCATTAGAGTTCGCAAACTAACCAAGGATTGGTCATTCAGTGTGATGAATTGATAAAATAGTTGCAAGCTAGATTCGACCTAACTGAAGGTACCTCAATAGATATCTCGGCCTTCCAAACTCAAGGACGAGAAATAAACTAAAAATTGGAAATTGGCCAGAAGGATCTTTTTCTGGAGGTAGATGTTATCCAAAAGTGCTACTAGGCAATAGACCTTTCTATGAAAGACATATATGTCAAGGAAAGAGAAGCTCGCTTATCCCGGTCTAGGTTTCAAGAATCTATCATATTGGTGCACAAAGATAATGTTTCTGATTTTCCTCTGCTCTCTCCTTTCGAACAATTACAAGGTGATATGGCCCTGAAGGTCTAGGAAACAAATTTGACAGAAGGCAAAAGATTATCCAGGGAGGTAAAGGATGCTTTCTTGGAAGCTCTTTCATCATTAGATAAGAAGCTAGTTGATTTTGAAGGAAGTGATATCTCGAAAGCCTTGGGGAAAATTGGCATGAAATGAACCAACAAAATTCTAGAAAGAGAAAGGAAGAAACTCTAACAGACATTCAGGAAATGAGCCAAATAGATATTCTTAGGATAAATAAATGGCTAGTAAGTCCAAGCTCATAGCTCCAAGACAAATCTTGGAAATAAAAAGGATCCAAGAAACATTGCCTCAGGTATAGAGGATATTATTCACTTTTGAGGTAAATGAGACAATAATTGAGACCTCAAAGTTCATAGTGGAATTATTGAATATATGCAACCAATGTATTGAAAATGGGAAAGAAATCACAACTAGAAGAAGATAAGGAAACATGCGTAGTGCCATTTCTTTTTACCCTCTCTACCTTTCACCTTCCTATAGCCACTTATCTCATTCATTCACATTCTAATATTCACTTATCCCTAATTCATCATCATACACCTGCTAGTGCTCCATTGCCATCCTTCCCATGAATGGTTACTTTTTATTATGCCCATTATACATTCCTCGATGAGCCATGCAGTGCTACTCATCTGATTTTCATTCATCCCTGATCCTGATTGTGTCTCATTTCATTGTTGAACATATCTGGAGGGACAGATGGCAACATATAAAAATGGCCAGGAAAGTATGTCGAATTGTTAAGGAGGTCAGACGATAGTTGTGTCTAGCCTAAAGGATTAAAGAAAAGAGGCATCTTTTCCAAGAAGATGAAGAGACAAAGGAGAATGCCAGCGAAGCTCATCATATTTTACATATTGTTTTCTTATTCAAATATATGTGATTTTGATTGTAAGAAGTCCAACCCTTTTTTAGTTGTGACAGTTTTTTATAAATACATAGATTCAAGATCTATTCAGGGTTGCTTCTTACTGGATGTAATAGATAAAGCTTTCCTTTTTTAGCATTAATACAAGTGCAGACATAGATTCTAATTTTTGTTCAGTTTGAGTTGTGTGTTTCTTTTGTATTTCCATATCTTTGAATTTCCTTACATAATTCCTTGATAAGTGATTGCTTGAAATTTAGTATCACAACAACTGTAATCACATTATATCAGCAATTCATTAAGTAAGTGGTTCTTCCTCTATATTTACTATAATTAAAGCAAGTCCTGCAAGTTGTTTGAATTACTGCATCTCATATCCTGTTCAAGGGTGCACTCTTTACTTTTCTTTTACTACAAGCAAGGTGAGACTCATTTTCCATTGATGCCTAGATTTGTTTAACGGTTTTGTAAGTTTCCCTCACACCATTTGATATTACAATTGTGACTCAGACAATGAAATACGACCTTTGTACTATCCTATTATTAATTTCATTTAAGGATCATTTCTTATATAACTAAAGGTAAAAAAATCACTCTTTTAAAACATTCTCTTTAAACATTCTTGATTCCTGACATTACTCTTTGAGCCTTAATTTTAATCTCACGAACAACACCTTTTTGGCATCGTTGTCGAGGATGAAGAAACAAAGTTCTTTTCCCGGGGAAAACGACAAGGTACATTTATATATTTGATGGTGAACAAAGATTGAATACATAAGTAAGTCTTATTTTTATTTTTCACTTGGCGACTCCACCGTAGACAAAACTGGCAGTCGGTCGAAAGAATACCAAAAAAATCCAGATAATAAGCATACCACACCTATGTCAGATCTCGAAAAGTTGTTGAAACCAAAGGGATACCTCAAATATACTATTGCATCAATAGGTAAAGTATATCAACCCAAAGTTACACAAGTTAATGCTAAGGTTCCAATTGAAGAACTAATCCCTAAAGAAAGTTTTAAACAAATTCATTATGGAGAGGCATCAACTAGTGAACCTGTGGCTAAACTCGAAACTCCAAAGGTGAGCGTTCCCAAGATAAAGGTTTATATTGACTTGAAAGACACTTTTATCAACTAGAAAAAAATATCCCATTCAATACCTGTCATCATTGACACTCCGTCGGGTCCCTCCTTTCCTGAAGTGAAGGTTTCAGTTTCATGGAACTCTGAAGCATACTCTGTATACCTTGATTCATCCCCTATCGTCTCTCATGTATATACATCTTGTAAATATGAAGAAACCAACCAAATGTTCCCTTTTCCTCCCCATATAGATTTTCCTTCTCCTAATGGTCTTTTCCTAGAACTCCCTTCGTCACACCCCGAAGTAGTCGAAAGGTCACCACTTCAATCCCTCAAATTTTTTGAAAATACCCTCTTTAGCTCATGAATTTCATCTCCTAGACTTCCAATGGTTGGTGCACCGGAGGTGGAGGAACAGGTGGAAAAGGTCAAGGACAAGCTCTGCTTCCTAGAATATTTTCTAAGGTAGCTTCCAGATACACTCCCTTGGTCCTCCCTTCCGTCCTTCATGATTTTCCCAAAAATTATATGAAAAACCTACCAAAATTCATGGGAGAAGGGGATCTAACCACGACTGAACACATATCCTTTTTTTATCATGTTTTTGATATCCTTGGCATCGAACATGAGGATGTTTACTCAAGGATATTAGTACAAACCTTTGAAGGACAAGTGAGAACCTAGTTCAAAGGACTCACTGTAGGTTCCATACAGTGATATGATGAACTAGAAAATGCCTTCTTAAGACAGTGGCGAGAGAGAAAGGACCATCTATATTATTTAACTGAATTCAAGGCTCTAAGAAAAAAGTATTATGAATCAGTCCTTGAATTTACTCAGAGGTTCAACAAATTATATAACAAAATCCCAGTTGAGGTCAAACCTTCTCAACCTGCTACAAAAGTAACTTTTGCAGGGACCTTTGAACCTGACTTTGCTCTCCTCTTAACAGAAATAAGATCGACCACTTTGTCAGGAATGCAGGGAAATGCCATAGAAATTGAATCCAATATGATGGCATCTGGGAAATTAAGAAATAATATTGAGATGGGATCCAAAGAACCTAGGATTTTCAAAGACCAGGAAGGACCCTCTAGATCTGGGAAGTTCGTGGAAGAAAAGATGGATGAGATGGCCAAGATAATTAAATATTTATCAAACAAGATATCTAGAATGGAATTAGATCAAGCCAAACCTGACACTTACATTAGGAATCAGTTCAAGAGAAACCCTAACCCCCAGATACAAAAGAGATGGATAAAAAATGAAGATCAAAATATCCAAGCCCCATTTAAAACTGAAACTTTTATGTAGAGGGATGATGTGAAAAATTATGAGGTGTTAGAAGAAGATCTGAACAACCTTAGCAATGATGATCTTGAGCCACATTTAACCAGACAATATTATGCGAAGTCTTTAGACCTAGAATCCATGTTTAATAATGAGGAAAGAATCAATAATCTGGGAGACTATGTGTATCAAGGGCTCACCGACTCAATAATTGTCGAACTCCAACAAAAGTACAATTTAAGGCCCAGAGAAAAAAATTCTACAAATGTTCCACAAAAAATATTTTGTCGCGAAGTAAAACAAATGAGGCAGCAGTTACTAAATCACCAACTGAAACACAAGGTGCCCGAACAAAACCAGTCGAAACAAAAACAACGCAAACTAAAAAACCGGAAAATACAGAAGCAAAAATTCCAACCAGAGAAATTGAAAAAACAATTGGAGGTTTCATCTTAGAAAATGAAATTAATAAAATTAAAATTCCCATGCCTCTGGTTGAACTTGCGAAAAAACTCGATTTATAAAAAGAAAATTTCTAAAGTGATAAATTTTTCTGATGTTGAATGTCATGCAGATGTTATTAATCTGCAAGATAAAATACCTACGATCATGTTCGATCCACACATCGAAAACACTAAGGATTATGTTGCTCGATTTTATATTACACTAATTGTGCATGACCATTTACTCCATAATTTTATATTAGATTATGGGGCCTCTCATAATTTAATGCCTAAAATTATCATGGATAAGTTAGGCCTCAAAATCACTAGACATTATCAATACCTGTACTCATTTGATTCTAGAAAATTTAAGTCTCTAGGCATGATTAAAGATCTAGTAGTAAATCTTGCTCAGATCCTTGTAAAAATTATCCTTATGGATGTGGTTGGTGTTGACGTCCCTACCAAGTACAACATGCTTCTATCCAGGTATTGGGGTGCCAAATTAGGAGGATTAGTTCAATTGGACATGACTTACACTACGATCCTGATTTTCAGTGGAAAATTCACATGACTGTACATAGAAACTAGATTGGCGTATATTGTAAGTGACCCCAAAAACCCCAATAATTTCCCGATCTATGTTGTTGATCATGACTTAGGGAATTTTATATTATCTATAGATGACGATTTCGAAGAATGTACAGAAGAAGAAAATAAAAAATTAGAAATAACAAAGAAAAATGTAAATAGTAGAGAAGGAATGTGGAAAATGTTCTTCGATGGTGCCTTTTCCTGCGAAGGAGCATGGGCTGGAGTTTTATTCATGGAAACAGGTGATGAGTATGTTATTCCCTTCTCTTATAGGTTACAATGGGATATCGATTATACAAATAATGTCTGTGAATATGAAGCTCTAGTTTTAGGATTAGAAGCTGCTAGGAAGTTAAAAAACGAACATCTAATAGTTTATGGGGATGCAAAGCTTATTGTAAAACAAGTGAAACAACAATATCAAGCTAAACACCCAAGGTTGAGATCATACAAGAATTGCGCTTGGGATCTTATAGAGAATTTCTTCCATTATTTTAACATACACTCTATTCCCATAATGGAGAACCAACAAGTTGATTCTCTGGCCAAGGCTACTACGACCTTCATAATGCCCACTGTCTTAAAACTGAAATATCACATCGAGATGAGACATGGAACTTTGATCCCAAACAACGTCCAACACTAGAAAGTGTTCGAGGATGACAAACAAATTAAACTATTTCTGGAGATGATTGATGAGTTCTTTGAAACTCACATAGATTGGGAAAACCAAAATGATCTTTCTTAGATTATACAAGAAGGAGAGACCCCACATAAATTCCAAGACAAGATCGCAAACCACCATATGCTTGTAATTAAGAACAACCAGATTCCCAGAGGCTTGATCCCTTTAGAAATATTTTTTGACCAGGATGACATACCTTTAAATTCTACCTTACGTCCTCAACTCGAAGAAGTTGAAGAATGTAATGTATGAACTAACGAAGATCCAAAAATGATCAAGATATCAAAGTACCTTCTGGCCCAAATGAAAATTAAGTACGCTGAGTTACTTAGACAATACAAGGATTTTTTTTCTTGGTCTTATGATGATCTGAAAGCTTATGATACCTTTGTTATTGAACATAAGATTCCTCTAAAACATGGTATTAAACCTTTTAGACAGAAACTCAGATAGATAAACCCTATTCTCCAGCCAGTTATAGAAATGGAATTCAAGAAACTTCTTGATGAAAAAATTATCATTCCATTCAGGTATTCTAAATGGGTAGTGAATTTAGTCCCCCTCAGAAAGACAAATGGCGAAATAAGGCTCTGTGTATATTTAAGAAACTTAAATCGACCATCCCTCAAAGACAACTACCCACTTCCGAAAATGGATCATGTTCTAGAAAAAGTAGTTGGGACTAACAGGATGTCCATGATTGATGGTTTTTTCGAATACAATCAAATTGTTGTCCATGAAGACGACATGGAAAATACTTCATTTACCACTTTGTGGGGAGATTTTATGTACGATAAAATGCCATTTGGTTTGATGAATGAAGGGGCTACTTTCCATAGATCGATGGGCATCGCGTTTGTTGGTGACAAAGACAAATTCGTTGTTATTTATCTTGATGATTTGACAGTTTTTTCTAATTCTGATGCAAAACATCTACTACACCTCAGGCAGACCTTCGGAAAATGTAGAAAGTTCGGTTTGTCTCTTAATCCTAATAAATCACATTTCGCTATGCAATAAGGTAAGATCCTTGTTCATATAGTGTCAAAAGAAGGAATCAAGGTTGACCCTAAACAAGTTGAGGAATCAAGGTTGACCCTAAAAAATTCAATCCTTTTTAGGAAAGATCAACTTTTTGAGAAAATTCATTCCCAATTTTGTTGAAATACTTAAAATGATAACAGATATGTTGAATAAAGACAACGAAGTGAAATGAACCGTTGAAGCCAAAGCATCATTTGAGAGTGTCAAGAAGGATATAGGGGAAGCACCGATATTAGCAAGTCCAAACTATACAAAGAAATTCTTAATCTATTCGTTCGCTTCCAAACATACTGTTGCAAATGTACTCCTGCAAAATAATGAGGAAGGATTCAAGCAACCAATAGCTTTCTTCAACAAAATCCTCAGGGATGAAAAATTAAGGTACGATATACTTGAGAAGAAATCATACACAATGATGAAGGCCCTCAAGGATTTCAGTACATATGTATTGCATTCCAAGATAATCGCTTAAGTGCCAACTAATGTTATCAAAGACATTTTATTTCATCTAGAAAGTGATGGGAGAAGAGGACGATGGTTGGATAAAATTCAAGAATTTTATATAGAAGTGAAACCGACCAAGACAGTCAAAGTTCAAGGCCTGGAAAAACTGTTAGCTAAATAAACTTTCAAAGTGCTCGGGATAAATCACCTGGAATCACACAAATATCCCCCAGATATAGAGGAGCTTGATGATCAAACACCTTTGATTTAGATTGAAGATAAGTTTTATTCCTCTTCTTGGTATTGTGATATCGTTTCATATCTCCTTACCCTTCAGTGCTTGAATGACATAACTCCATCCAAAGCGAGAACCTTGAAGCTACACGCAGTCAAATATTGTATTATTGATGGCCAGTTGTACTGGACGGATCCTCTAGGTTTCTTGTGATGTGCTTAACAGAACCTGAAACATAAAGTGTCATAAATTAATTTCATGAAGGAGTGTGTGGAGGACACCACACCTGGAGAGAAACTACCTACAAGATTTTAAGAGATGGATATTATTGGCCAAAGTTATTAACTGATGTGAATGCCAAGGTCAGAGCCTGCAACTCTTGCCAACTGTTCTCTAGTAAGAAAAAGCTCTCTGCACTACCTTTAATCCCAGTCAAAGAAGAATCTCCCTTTAAGAAATGGGGTCTATATTTCATCGGAGAGATCCATCCACAGTCAAGCGCTCAACATAGATGGATTTTAACCACTATTGATTACTTCACAAAATGGGTAGATTCAATTCCAACCCAGAATGTTATGGATTCGGTAGTAATAAATTTCTTGGAAGAAAACATCCTATTGAGATTTGGTTGTCCACGGAAAATAGTCACTGACAATGCCCAAGATTTCAAATCTATGGTGATGATCATTTTTTTCCAAAAATACAACATTGTGTTAGGACATTCTACAGCCTATTATCCTCAGGGGAATGGGTTGGCCAAATCATCTAACAAAATCCTAATGACTATAATAAAAAAGGTGTCGACAGAAAATAAGAAGGCTTGGAATATCCACCTAAAATACACCTTATGGGCGAATCGAATCGGCACCAAGAAATCAATAGGTACGTCCCCTTTTCAATTGGTTTATGGTATTGACATTGTACTTCCTATCAATCTTTCTCTTCCTGTGATGAAGCTCTGGCAGGATGCAAATGAAGGATCCAAATGAAATTACAATAAGGATAAATCAAATAATTGAAGTCCAACAAAATAGGTCCGAAGTAGATGACAAAATTCAAAAGTACCATGATAATATGAAAGCCCTTTTCGAAAAAAAAGATAAAGACAGGGAGTTTCTCCCTGGAAATCTAGTTTTGAAATGGGATGCTAGGAAAGAAGATGCAGGGAAACACAGAAAGTTTGACCATCTCTGTTTCGGACCATTCATAATTGCAGTTGTTGAGGGGAAAAATTCCTTCTTACTGGAAAACCTCAACGGAAAAATTCTTGATGCTCCTATCAACGGGAATTACCTAAAACATTTTATGCAATAGTCATTTTCAGATTCTCATTATATATATCGGTTTAGATCAATGTTTGTTTTCGGTTTCAATTTGCACTTTTATTTTCCTTTTGTAGATTATCCAAATTTTACTTTTTTTGTAAACAAACCATGTTTACTTCATATCATGAAAGAAAAATATAAAAGCATTTGTAACACATATCATTTCTATTCTGCAGAATTTCCTGACATTTCTCATTTTGTTCCCATGCAGTATTTTTACTACCAGTTGAGAAATAAGGATGTAGCGGAATCCAAAACTCAATTTTCAAAACATTTTCTTTCTCACAAAACAAGTGATAAATAAATGATTTACTTGATCGAAAATACAAAGGAAAACTGAGGTATGAACTCCTACCCCGCTGGTCCAAACTAAAATTTTAAGGAAATATTATCGGATGTAAAGGAGGTTTCAGTCATGTAGATATTGTCCCCTGATCAAAGATCGGAAAAGTATAAATATTACAGATTAATGTTGAAGCCTTCTATGAATAAAATAAAATGAAATAAAAAAGAATAAAAAAGAATAAAAAAGAAAATAAGAATAAAAAGGGCTTGAAAAGAAGTTTGAAAATCAATAAACAAACTTTTGTTAGAATGATATTCTTTTGTGTCTGGCCCTCTAAATCATAGTTCTGTTTTATTTTTACCTATCCCTGAGCTTTTATTCTCTTCTAATTTTTGCTACCTTTCCTGGGTCTTCATATAAAGAAAGAATTACACCCTGACTCTGAAAACTTAAAAAACATATCTCTAAAACAAGATTAGGCAAAAGTATTTATGTTCCTTTGATTTTAACTGAAAGAAAGTATGTCCAGGTTAATCCTAATAAATTTAGCTCATCTATCAGATTTTAATTTGACCAAATCGCTCAAGGTCGATCCCTGAAAATCAAAATCCCTATAAAATCTTCCCTATAGGCGAAGATGTATTGAAGATTGGGGGAAAATTAGTTGCAAAGTACATCTAAAAAGTCTTTTTGATAGACCTTCCTATTAATATTTTAAGCAGATATCATCCCTTGTATGATACATACAGATTGATTTCTCCCACTTCAAAATATTAAATAAAAGATAGATGGTGAAAGGAAATTCATAATTTGATTGCCCCCATCTTGTCCAAAGAGATTATGAAAGGAAATTCATATAATTATTGCCCTCATCTCAGCGAAATGCAAAAATGCTAACTGAAGTGGTGAAAATAAATTCAATGGGAGAAGTAGATAACTTCACCGGAGTACTAAACAGGCTCACTGGAAGTGAAGAAATATCTATGATATATGTCTGGTTGTCATACATATCTACGAAACATACTCCGACATCTAATTTTCTTTCCAGTAATATTTACATTTTGAACCAATGAGGGATTCCCTAAATAAATTGTTACATCTACTTAACCTTGATGTGAATGAAGTCAGTCGAAATCTGATATTTCAGTTAAAGTTGTTTTGATTATCTTACACATATATGAACTCAGTTTTAGGAAAGGGAAATTTTAGACAGCCTAACTTGATATCAATAATCACAGTGTTTTGAAGGTTTTTTGAGATTCGGTTGAGGATTCAATTTTTCTATGTATGATTATTTCCTAAAAATGTTTCCCATAAATGCAATAATGACTCCATTTGCCCAATAAAGTCACTCGGTCTACTATTCTTCCACGTCTCACGGGGAGACGCGATCCCCATATGGAACCTATGTTGGAACACATATAATTTTGAACTTTTGAGGCCTATACTTTTCACCTCATGAAAATATAATTCTACTCGAAGAAAACAGAGAATTGGTAAATGACATTTTAATTTTAAATCAAATTCCTTCATTGGTTGGTAAATAATAACGCACACACAATATCCGTCATTGAAATTTTTTTCCTTTTGATCGAACGATCTTAATACCTCTGAAGTTTTGGAGCCGCCTAACTTTTAAAGAGGTAAATCTATAACGGTCGTTTTGGAGCTCCACACTCTAGATGTTGCAATAAGTCTTAACAATAAAAACCCCAAAGCTCTGAAACCCAAAAGTGTCTACTTGTTGCTTTACATAAACCTTTTTAAGGCACAATTTGTAGCACACGTGTACCATCTGAGACTTTCACGAGTTGACACGTTGCACATCCCTTTCTGCGACGCATCATAATGACCTAGTCTATGACACATCACCACGGGAGATGATCCTTCAGGATTTTAACGAAGAATGAATTCATGAATCACCGAAATATCAAAATGTTGAAGTATTAAACATTTAATAACTAAGTTAAACATAATCAAAATGTAATCAATGACTTCGTAGTTCAGGTTTCAGATGTTTCCCCTGGATGATAATATAAAATTTTCAAAGCCCGAACTCCTGAAATACTCCGAGTTAAATGCAGTTAATTAGGACTTAAAATAAATTATCAGATAATTAATTGCTTCGAATTTTGGGTTTTGGGAAGTCCCTCTCAAGCTACATTGAAATTCCCTGAATTACTAACTCTCGAAACACTTGAAGTTAATGCACCATCTTAAACATGACTAGTTAAAGTTTTACAAGTGATTATTCAAAGATTAATATTTTTGCGGATTCAGGATTCAGAAGGTTCTCACTTTGTCACATAGAAAACTCTTGAACACAAACCCTCAAAGTGTTGATGGAATTTAAGACTAGGTAAGGATAATGATTCAAACGCAAATTTTAGATCGTCGGGTAGACTTTCCCATCAAATGTTAATAAATTTTTTGTTAGTGAATTTATACGAAAAGAGATAGACACCACTCTCTGAGCCATAGACACTGTCAAATATTGGATGCAGATGTTCAAGATTCTAGAGCATGAAAGTATCAACTGTCCTGAGGACTCTGCCGAAGAAGAGGGTGACACTTATACAGCTAAAATTAGACATATAGTGCAGTCGGAGCTGCACAAAATAATGGCACGGCCGAGGCTCATGCCTTATAAAAACATGATAAGCTGGGCCTTGGAGCATGATTACATCCATACCAGGAGCATCGTCAACCATCAGAAGATCCTTGTCGGCTCTTTCCAACCAAAACATATGCAAGTAATGTATAAAATATCCCCTAATCCTAGATATACATTCAATGTTGCATTCATTCTAGAGTTCGAGCAAAAAGAGTGTGTCCATTATGACAGGAACTATCCCGATATAATCAAGTCCTGGAGGGGGCACCTAGAGAGATTTAGAACTTATTCTCATGGTTTATATGCCACAACATATTTCGATTCTCATATGGTGTATGTAGCCATGATTTTATGTTGATTTTTTAGGAAGAAAATTCCTATGCACTTATCGGTGGAATGGGTATCCATCATGCACGAGGTAGCAGAGGGTTTCACTTTCAATTGGGCCAAAATGTTGTCTGATAACTTGGCCAAGGATATTGCAAAATATAAAACAATGAAGTCAAAATAATATCCCACCCCCTTCTACATGTCAGCATATATCATGGATGCCATATGTTTCATGACGCCTCTCCCATTGATGAATTGGAGTTGAACCATGGCCAATGTCGAGCCCATTCATTGTTATCATCCAAGCTATAGGAAGAAAAATCCAAAGATTTATTTTATGAAATTTGTCACAATGTGATGTTTCCTATTCATATAGACATATATGGCCACCCACCTCCTCGAATTCCAGACAGGATTATGGGGAATCTGGGTAAGCTAGCAGATTGGTTTATTGAGGAGAACTTATCCTATATCAAGGTTTTTGGGTGCTCGGTTCCTCCCCATGATCTCCCATGATTCTTACCAGACCAACTAGTATGCAGAGATGTGGCCTACTAGACAGTAACAGGAGGCATCAACAAAGAGATGAAGGCAACATAGAAACATGTATGGTCGACTTTTCCCATTCAGGTTGGCATGTTTTCATTACTAGATTTTGGTCACTCCAAAGTGGAGGCTATGCTATGGAATATGTAAACTTGGTTGACATCAAGTTTAAAAGACATGATCCATGTAGGATTGTGGAAAAACACCTAGCCTAGTTCAACATGAAAATATATGTGCACGAAAACTCCCCGTATGACAAAATATTCAGGGGAGTTAGGTATTATGAGGAGGTATAAGACAGATTCCAAAGCCTTCCCCCAGATCAACAAGATAGTTTTGTCAGTTTTCAAAAGCATAGGTGGAATATCCTACCCAACGTACTACAAGGAGAGAAAATAGCCACTCCCCCTTTGCAGGAATCTAGGACTACAAGTTCTGAATCGATTCACTCTAGTCAACACAAAGTTGAGAAAACTCTGAAGAGATCAGAGTCATTGAAAAATAAATTAAAAGCATCATTGTCATACCAACTAAGCCCCTAGGCAAAGGCTCAACTTGAATCCTTCCTAAAACAAGGAAAAATGGTACCTCCTTCATCGCCAACCACCCCTGTTGGTACCTCAAATACAACAAAGTAGTAGCAATCTACGTAGATTGGTACCCCCATTACATCATTGACACCTCTGCAATACAACCTCAGAAATCCTAATTCTGAAATTGTTTTTGTAAATGATCTTACCCCCATCTCACCTCAAGAGATGCCTCCTTCGGATTTCTTTTTTAGTAGAAAACAGAAGGCCATCGTGAAAAGGGAATCTGTCACACCATAAAGATGGAGTGATAACTAAAAGAAAGAGAATGGTGTATGATGGAAATAATCGAGATTCTTTAGAATTCACAAAAGAAGTCGCAGTTTCGTTAGGTGCTTTTGCCACGACCAATCAATGGTTTGTGGACAATTTGGCTGAACAGTTGCGACAGAAGTGCCTATTGGTAGAGCACTTTCAAATTCAAATATAGGCCATGGAACATACTATAAGGAACAAGATGAGTCAAGACTTCAATCAAATCAAAGCTCATGATCAGCAACAAATCCAACAACTTCAGGCCAACCTTGAAGAGCTCCATAAGAGTTCAAAAACCAATTGAGGATTGGTCACTCAGTGTGATTAATTGATAAAGAAATTGAAATCTAGATTGGACCTAACCGAATGTACCTCAATAGATATCTCGGCCTTTCAAACTCAAGCACGGGAAATAAATGAAAAGTTGGAAATTACCCAGCATGATCTTTTTCTGAAGGTAGATGTTATCCAAAAGTGCTACTAGGCAGTAGACCTTTCTCTGAAAGACATCTATGTCAAGGAAAGAGAATCTTTCTTAGCCCGGGATAGGTTTGAAGAATCTATCATATTAATGCACAAAGATAATGTTTCTGATTTTCCTCTGCTCTCTCCTTCCGAACAATTATGAGGTGATATGGCCCGAAAGGTCTGGGAAACAAATTTGGTAGAAAGAAAAAGATTATCTAGAGAGGTAATGGATTCTTTCCTGGAAGTGTTGTCATCATTAGATAAGAAGATAGTTGATTTTGAAGGAAGTGATATCTCAAAAGCCTTGGGTAAATTGATATTGAAATGAACCAACAGAATTATAGAAAGAGAAAGGAAGAAACTCTAACAACCATTCAGGAAATGAGCCAAATTTATATTCTTAAGATAAATAAATGGATAGTAAGTCCAAGCTCACAGCTCCAAGCCACATCTCAGGAAATAAAAAGGATCCAAGAAAATTTGCCTCAGGTAGAGAGTAGATTATTCACCTTTGAGGTAAATGAAACAATTGAGCCCTCAAAGTTCGTAGTGGAATTAATGAATAAATGAAACCAATGTATTGAACATGGGAAAGAAAGCACAACTGGAAGAAGATAAGGAAACATGCACAATGCCCTTTATTTTTACCCTCCCTACCTTTCACCTTCCTACGGCCACTTATCTCATTCATTCACATTCTAATATTCACTTATCCCTAATTCATCATCATACACCTGCTCCATTTTCATCCTTCCCATGAACGGTTACTTTTTTGTATTCCCATTATACATTCCTCGATGAGCCATGTAGTGCTACTCATTCGATTGTCATTCCTCCCTGATACCAACTGTGTCTCATTGCATTGCTGAACATATCTGGAGGGACAGATGGAAACATATAAAAACGGTCAAGATAGTATGTCGAATTATTAAGGAGGCTAGACGACAATTGTGTCCAGCCTAAAGGACTAAATAAAAGAGGTGTCTTTGCCAAGCAAATGAAGAGACGGAGGAGAAATCCAATAGAGCTCATCAGATTTTACATATTGTTGTCTTATTCAAATATATGTTATTTTGATTGTAAGAATTCCAACCGTTTTTGAGTTGTGATAGTTTTTGTATAAATACATAGATTCAAGATCTATTCAGGGTTCTTCTTGCCGGGTGTAATAGAGAAATCTCTCCTTTTTTAGTATTAATACAAGTGCAGGCAGAGATTCTAATTTTCGTTTAGTTTGAGTTGTGTGTTTCTTATGTATTTCCATATCTCTAAATTTCCTTACGTAATTCCTTGATAAGTGATTATTTTCAATTTAGTATCACAACTATTGTAATCACATTATATCAACAATTCATTAAGTAAGCAATTTTCCCTATGTATTTACTATAAGTAAAGAAAGACCTACATGCTGTTTGAAATACTACATCTAATATATTGTTCAAGGGTGAACTATTTACTTTTATTTTACTGCAAACAAGGTGAGACTCATCTACCATTGATGCCTAGCTTTGTTTAATTGTCTTGTAAGTTTCCCTCACACCATTTGATATTACAATTGTGACTTAGAAAATGAAATATGGCCTATGTATTGTCCTATTATTAATTTCATTTAAGGATCATTTATTATATAAATAAAGGTAGATAAAGCACTCTTTTAAAACATTCTCTTTAAACATTCCTGATGCCCGGCATTACTCTTTGAGCCTTAAGTTTAATCTAAGGAACAACACATCCAATGAATTTAATTCTTAAAGACAAATAAGAAAAATCAGTCCATGTTTTTCTCCCACATTGGGTTTCCACGTAAAAAATAATGGTGTACTGTGTATGTGTATTATTGTTCATTTGTTCATGGTTTATTTACTCTACACTTATTGGATGATAATGTTATATTGGTCATAAAGATAAATAACACTTGCATATTGTGGTTAAAATGACTAAAAATATTTATTACTGATTCACCCCCCCTCCCAGTAATCCAACAAATCCTTCCCCTCTGCAAGGGGGCATGGAAGGTACATGTCATCATGAGGGGTCTTCCTCAAATTCTTTTGTGTTCATGTGTGACCACACGGTAAACTTGCAGACTCGATCCAGGAAATATGACATTTCTGAGTCTTCCCATGCTACCTTGGAAGCAACATCTTAATCCCATCCTAGTGGCCCTCTTCAGATAGAGAAGCCATATTTCGATGCACCACTTCACCCCCTAAAGGGAATTATTTGATGCATGACACATAATCCTAACACACAGGCTATCGACAACTACATTATTATGGAAGACTTAGCCCAGGCACCATGTGCCATGTCTACGCTTGAAGTTCTCTAAAGCATCCCAACATAGTAGAAATCCTTTCTATCTACCATAGGCAGGGTTGATCCCTCGAATTCGATCTTGATTACCTTTTATTCATCTCAGGTTAGTCATAGGCTCTCCCATAAAGTATCCTTCTAGATCATAGTGAGAACGATGGGAAAAAACATCTTCCGAAAAGTAGTTGATGAAGGAGCCTCGACTTGTATCATGTCTATTTATTGTTGGAAACCCATTGGCTCCCCTATGGTCGATATGTCTGCAACATATTGAAGAAATTATACAAACACATGTTCCAATCCCATTGAATAATCACCACCTTACCCATCGATTTAGGTGGTAAGACGGACTCTGTTGATGTGGATGTTGTCAATGAACCTATTGAGTACACTTTGTTACTTGGGCATACTTGGTTATATGAGATGAATGTATTTGTCTCATCATTCTTTAGGGTCCTATGCTTCCCTCATCAAGGGAAAATCATTATGATTGATCATCTCATGTTTACCCTAGACCTTGTATCCAATATGGGGTCTAATGTACCCTTGTTCAATGATACCATGCAATTTTAATTGAATGTCTGTGCGGGGATGTTCAAAGATCCTTTGTTGATGTGAATATTTCCACTTCCCCCACCATCTCCCATTGCCAATGTCTATCCTATCAACATAATTTCATCATTTACCAGTGGATCCATCGGTTTTGTCGATCCTTGTGTGGTACCTCATCATGAGGATGTTGACTCAGATGGAGCTTCCCTGCCACCCACCACAGTTGATATTGTCGATCTGGAAATACCATCATCATCAACTGATACTAATCAAGACGTCCATTCTCATATGGAGTGTGATCCACCTACTCCATATTTATGATTTGTTGACTCTCTTCATTCACATGATTTCCTAGATATTGAGTTTCCTTCAAAAGAGGCCACCGTGGAATTCATGGATTCCATAGAAAAGAAAAAGGATGAGGTGATGTATCGATCATATTTTCTTGATTATGAACCAACAAGAGTAAGCATGATGAGTTTCAACCTGAGACTAGGGGAATTCGTTGGGGCATCCAGTGAAACCCCTAGTCTTAACCCTTTTCCTCCTCGAATTTCATTTTCAGAACTTGCTAGCAAATTCTATGCTTCCCCTTCCATTGAAGATTTGTGTTTTGTACTTCCTTCATGTCTTGATGGATCCCATCAAGGATCTTCCATATCTCATGAAAACACTCATGATGAGTATCTTCATATGCACAAATCCATTCCTACTTGGCATGGCCCTGGCATGGTAAGCGATATGATGCCAACAACGGCTCGTGATTTCATTGATTATGAAAAGGATCCTTGGCCTAAGCCTAGAAACAAGCTCTAATTGGTGTAAAACATCAATATGTGTAGTGCCATGTACATAGGTGTGTGGTGTGACTTCTTTTGTTCTACATTTATTATATCTAAAAAATCCAAAAATATTTTCTTTTTTGAAATTTCACTGTGTTTTAACCCTTGGAATCTAATTTACATGTGTTGACAGGATTACGGGGACTTTTTTATGGAATATGGAGACATCCACTAAACTTGAGGTATATATTCCTAAACTGGCATGTAGGTATAGATTTTCCCCTACATTTCCCGCTTTGCATTATTAACCATCCATTCTACCAACATTATGTCTTATGTTAGAACTTGGTTGGATACGACACTAGCCACTCCTTTTGCATGCCGTAACTAGTTTGGTAGTTCCTACCCTTCATGGGTGCCCTAGTTATCACCTAGATTTCCATTTGGTTCCCATGATGCATTTTCCCATAGGCCGAGGAGCCCTCCTTTATCGCTGTCATGACTTGAATATTGAGCCTCATTTTCCTCTCTTTGTCTTTCTTTTGGAAATATCCCATGGGAGTTCCTAAACATTTTTCTTGTTCCTTAATGGTTGCCTATGCATTTTATGCTCATGTCATCCCTCCCACCACTGCGGTGTTTTTTTCCTATATACCACTTACCGCTATGTAGTATCCTTGACCACCACCTCTTGCATTATTTTTCCTTCATTTTGTATCCACCTACCTAGGGAGGGAATAACTACTAAGAGTGGATCTCACTTTCCTATACCATTTTCATTCATTTTTCTTAGGTCAGTTCCATGCGCTTGGAACATAGGAGCATGTTGTTCAGCCACTTGTTCTCTCCCACCAAGTATACTTTTATCTCTCTTTTGAACTCGTAAAAGGACATGAAAAAGGTATCAAGTTTACTTGCATCATTCTTTCATGCTCATTAAACCATGAAGAAGACTGAGAATATTTGTGTCATTCTTTCGTGCTTTTTAAACCATGAAGGAGACGGGGGAAAAATGAGTGGTAGATTTTTCACCATTGGTATATTCTCAAAATGGAAGCATCAGTTGAGTCACCCTTGAACATATCACTTGTTTGATTATGCATCATACAGTTGGATTTTATCTTTCCTAGGAGTTGTCCCAGTAATATGAGTCCGAGATACTCCTCTGACTGGTTACTCTTCCAGTCATCATGGAGAGTGCTTCAATTCCTTCTGCATTGTTGGAATATATCTATCCAACTCTTGTTTCTTGTTTCCAAGTCACAATTTTTTCATGCTATATGTTCAATGGAAGTATAATCCTGAGTCATACTTCTGCTATTTTTTTGACTTTTTGAGTCATCCATCCTTGTTTCAGTTGTACTTAATGATACTCTCTCTTCACATCATCTCTTGATGTATGTTTCATGTAGATTGATGGGGGGTACATTAAGGCCCTCCTTCGACGTATATATTATTATCGACTTTATCACACATCTAGGATACAGATCTACAAACCATCTAGTACCTTGGAGATTTTGGTCCTTAGTGGAAAGCCTCCTCATGATTGACAGTGGGTTTACATCATTTACCCTTGATCGATTGATTCTACAAGTGTTCGACACCGATTCATATATTCACACTCATTAGATTTTACCAGTTACCTTGGGGTCCATATTCATCATTAGTGGTTCCCCTCATGTCTGTTAATGATATACATCAATGATCGGTAATCAAATGGTTTATACCATGCTTGACATTATCTCATCTATTCGCATGTTGTAGATTCATACCATCGGGGTTTGGGATGAATACCTTAGATTGGGGCCATATCCTTCTGTTCCAAAATCCCCTCCCAAGTTGCAATGGAATATATCACTTGTCCATGACTACTTTTAATACTTTGAGGGCACTCTCCTCAGTGCTCGTTGTCTTCCTGTTACCTATATGTTGTGTCATAGATCCACATTGTATTTGTTTGTGGCTATGATTGTGCTCATGAAATAGATCCACATTGTATTTTTTGGTGGCTATGATTGATTTCATGACGTAGATCCACTTTGTATTGTCTCGTGGTTGCAATCTTATTGAATACATGGATACACCATGTATTATTTCATGGCCATGGTATATCATTTCATCTCATGAATCCAAAGTGTATTTTTTGGAAGCCATGCTCATTCAAAGTATGAGTATGTCTACCTAGGGGATGGTCTATTTATACACTCATACTTGGTGCTTGATTGTGAGACTTATTTGACTTTTGAAACTCCTTTTCTCTCTCCTCATGTTGCCTCATATGGACATTATTTTATTGTAATGTATTTAGGCCATCCATTCCTTTTCTGACCTCACACATTAGGGGGAATATGTTATAGACTTAATTTCCACCATATAGGCTAGAGAGGAATCCATAAGAGGATAGAAGCCAGAACAATTTTTTTCCTAAGGTTTAGCCCATTTTTGGAGATCCTTGCTAGACACCTAGTAGACAACAAGTGAGGGCCCTAGCTGGTCAATAGTGGCTCAATAATTGAGGCTCTGTAAAGCTTCTAGATTCGAATAATTATGAGGTTATAGGTGAGGGATGAGTTGTATCTTCGTGGAAAGGGCCTAGGAATGCACATAATTTGAGTCTATAGTGGTCTCTAGAAGCTCTCCCAAACCTCCTCCAAAGAGATATATAACAAAGGAAAACCTTGGGAAAGGGGAGGAATAATTCATAGTAATGTCATGTTGTCCAATTGAAGAGGTGCTTGTTCCATCTACCACAGGTAGAAATCAATGAATCCTAGCCTGACCAAGGAGCGAAATGAGGAGCAAGGAGCAAGGAGGTCAAGGGAGAAAAAATCAACAACCAAGTTATGAGTTTGATGTATTACTCTTACATTTATTAATAGATTATTGGTTTTTCTCCATATCACTTTTGTTTTTTTCATGAGTGGTTTGGATCTGATATTATAAGTGATAGATAAAAGTAGATCTAGTGAAATTGATTATTCCTAACACTAGAGAAAGAAAATGATTGCTAGTGTTTGTTACTTATGTGCAGGAAGAAGGCGATAAGAGCTAGAGTTGTAGATCTACATCATCCAAGGCATACAGGAACAAACTTCAAACAAAGGGTATGTTGACATACTCTTCTTTAATATAAAAGGAATTGTTTGCTCTAGATCTAGGAAGAACATAGGAGTCTAAAACCCCATTTCTGTCTAGGATTACTAGGGTAATCCTAGGGAGTTTTTGTTGTATATTCATCAATATCCCCATGATAAATAATCCCATAAAAAGAATACATAGGAGGATGCATGTGTCATGTATTTTGTAAGGATATCTTAGGAATCTCAAGCCACCATCATTTCATGGAGAGCATAGGAAGGGAGAAGATGTTGAAGCTTGGTTTTTTAGGCATGAGGAGATATTTCCAATTGCATGATTATTCATCAAATGTAGAAGCCAGAATTGAAATCTACCATCTTCAAGGAAAAGAATCTATGTGGTGGGATCAACTCAAGTAGGTTAAGTACATTGATGAGAAGATGATCTATTGAAGGGAATTCAAAAGAAATACTTGTCAGATAAATATTATGAAAATAAAATGCAATAGTTATTTCAATTCAATCTTGGAAGCATGACAATGGATGGGTATGAGAGGAGATTCCTTGAAATATTGAGGTATGTTGGATTCATAAAGGATGAGAAGGTAAAAATACAAATATTTTTGAGTGTGATACCTTCTTTTTATAGTGATAAAATTTGTTTTGATGATCCCAAGACCTTGGAAGAATCCATGAGAAAATATAAGCATTTGTATGAGAAAAACAAAGGAAGGCCATGTTTTCAAAAGGCCTGGATGATAAGAAGAGAGGAAAGATGGACCAGATAAAGAAAGGATTCAAGCTTCCTTTCATCACAGGGAATCCAACACAATGTGAACATAAAATGACATATTCCTTGGTGAAAAGTACAAGACAACATCCCATAAAGTGTTGGGGATGTGAAGGAGACCACTTGTATAAAACATTTCCTCACAAGGGAGATAGGATGAGGATTGTGCATAACATTTAGGAAGTTGATACAGTCGATGACATGGGAAGGAGCATGCCAAGTATTTATGAAGCCTTGGAAAATAGAAAATATTTGCAATCCCACATGATTGAGGTAGATGGTAAGATTGATAATCATCCCATAGTTATTTTGATTGACTTTGTATCTAGTCATAGCAATATAGTTTCAAAAATAGTTGAAAGGTTTAAATTGAATATATGTAAGCATGAAAAGTCTTGGTTGGTTAAGCTAGCCACTGGAAGCAAGAGGAAAATCTATGAACTTGTCAAGGGTTTCCCAATGAACATGAATGGAGTTGGTACTAAGGCAGATTTTAACATCATACCACTTGGGTCATATGATTTCTTAATTGGTAAGGACTCATTGGATAAGCATCATATTATGATAGATTGCTACAACAAGGATTTCACTTGCCTTGATGAAGAAGGGAATTCAAGGATGGTGCAAGGTATTCCAAGACCTATATTTGTAGGAGAGATTTCATCATAGAAACTAAAAATAATTTTTAGAACAAGGTGCCATATATGTGAAGCCCATATGGAAGAGCCAAAAAAGGATAAGGAGCCAAGTTTTAAATATTAACCAGTTTTGAAGGTATATGAAGATTTCTTTTGGGAATTGTCAGGATTGCCACCAAAGAGATATTAATTTCTCTATTGATTTAATGCATAGAGATTCCCTAGTGTCCAAAATTCCCTACAGAATGAGAACACTAGAGCTTAAGGAGTTACAAATGAAGCTGGAAGAGTTTTTGAAGAAGGGATACATACGCTCGAGTGTCTCACCTTGGGGTGCCCAATGATTTTTGTGAAGAAAAATTATGGAACTATGAGGTTGTGTATTGACTTTAGATACCTTAATAAGGTTACAGTAAACAAAAGGTACCCTCTACTGCAGATTGATAATATTTTTGATCAAATGAAAGAAGAAAGGATATTTTCCAAGATTAACCTAAGGTCAGGTTACCCTTAGGTGAGAATCAAAGAAGAAGACACTATGAAGACAACATTTAGGACAAGGTATGACCATTATGAATTTGTGGTAGTGTCATTTGGCCTAATAAATGCATCGTCTACTTTTATGTGTCTAATGAATGGAGTATTTAGAGAATACCTGGACAAATTTATCATTGTATTCTTGGATGATATCCTTATCTACTCCAAGACAGAGGAGGAGCATGAGAAAAATTTGAGGATGGTGCTACAGGTGTTGAGAGAGCACCAATTGTATTCCAAGTTACGCAAGTGCAATTTCTATCAAAGGAAATTATAGTATTTGGGCCACATCATCTCATAGGAGGGCATAGTGTTGGACCTTGAGAATATTGAATAAATCAAAATTTATCTAGCACCAAAGAATGTTTCAAAAGTGAGGTATTATATGGGACTACATAGATACTATAAGAGATTCATTGAAGATTTCTCCTAGGTTGCACATCCAATCACCTCATTGGAAAAGAAGGGAACAAAGTTTGAGTGGACCACCAAATGTGAAGAAATTTTCTATCATTTGAAGGAGTTATTGACTAGTGCACCCATTTTGCATATCCATATGAATATTTTGTTGTGTGCCCATATGCATGCAAGGAAGGACTTGATGGAGTCCTTACATAAAATTGGCATGTCATATGTTATGAGTCGACGAATCTTAAGGATAGTGAAATAAATTATGCTACCCATTATTTAGAGTTGGCATCCATAGTTCATGCTTTAAAAATGTAAGGACATTATATAATGGGAAGAAAATTTGAGTTGAAGATACATCATAGTTGTGTGAAACACTTGTTTGATAAGTTAACACTAAATGTTAGACATACTAGATGGCTATAATTTCTTAGTGAATACAAATTCAACATCAAGCACATCAAGGGAAAAGAGACACTACAAGGATAAAACCTTCTTGTAGAGGTTTTTAGGGAACCTTCCCAAAAAATTCTTCCCTTGGTTGTTTATAGCGAAGGTTGTTAGCAGAGGCGAGCGAGAAAAAAAAATTTCAAAGGTTTTTTTTTTTCTCGATGAGCCTTTATGGTACATATGCACCAATGCACACCTAAGACATATCGTACTGGTTCTTAAATGTTCAAACACATTGCCATTGTTCGTAACAAAGGTTGTTAGTGGAGGTGGACAACTAGAGGTTTTTGCAGAGGTGTTTTTTTCAGTGCAACTTTAAGGTATATACACATTGGTGCTTACATTAAAAATAACACACCAATGCATCAATTTTCAAAAGAAATCCCATACTTAATAATTAAAAGTACACTTACTAAATAATCACACATGTGTCTTTGAACATTACCCACCAGTGCGCCTAATTGTTGTCAAGCGCACCAAGGTAGGGTAAATAAAAAAAATTCCCAAACCAATTTTCAATGTTACAGTGCATCATGTTCTTCCAAACTCTCAATAAATCATCGGTGCTCACCTTCCTTCCTAAGGCACCCTATTTCTAGTGCTCTACACCGACTTGGATAGCTCCATTGGTAGATTCCACACATTTCCAAATTTTGGAGATTACATGAATTTTCATTTCCTCTCAACAGTGCAACCATACCTCCTCGAGACATAAGAGGCCAATTAAATTACTTATTACCTTCCTATTTGTGTTTTCATCTAATCAAAATTTGAATTTATCTTGAAATTTGTCATTTTTCCAAATTTGTTTTCCAATTTCGTGTGGTGTGCCTAAACACTTCAAATCTACCCAAAGCGGTGTAAACTGTGTTAAATTCACAGTGAGAACCACCACTGATGCATATCATATATATGTACACATTGGTACCATTCAAGTAAGATCACCATGATAAACTATAAAAACAAAGAGGTGTGTCCTTCATAACACCCTACAACCGACACACAATTAAATTTGACTTGCACCGATACATTTCACTTCATTAACCACACCACTAGCACAACGATGCATACAAAATATAACTTAGCGGTGAACTCAGTTCAACCAACTACACTGGGGAAGAAACAAAACATAAAGCACAAGTGCGTTAATGTTCAAAATCACCACCACAATTTATAATAAAAAATCCATGTGTCGAATAAATTGCATCAATGCAGTTGAACATTATGCATCGTTGCACCTCACTCTCGTCAAGAGCATCGTCACAGGGTAAATAAAAAATAATCACCAAATCGATTTTCATTGTTATAGTGATTCGCATGCTTCCAAACTCTCAATCAAGCACTTGTACTCATTGTCCTTCCTAATACACCATGTTTCTATTGCTCTACACCGACATAGATAGCTCCATTGGTAGATTCCACACATTTCCAAATTTTGGAATTTACCACGAATTTTAATTTCTTCTCAACAATGAAACCATGCCTCCTTGGGACATAAGGGGCCAGGTAAATTTTTTATTACCTCCATATTTTCATTTTCATCCATTCAAAATTTGAATTTAACTTGAAATTTGTCATTGTATTTTATTTATTTTTTTCACACTAAGAAATTTGGATCATTTTGCGATGGCTCTTTCGACGCTCTTGCAATGTTATGTTGTGGATATTACGACGAATATTGGATCTCCCAAACTTCGCTTCATGTGTCGTGGTAAGTGCAACGAAATTAGAAAAAAATCGCAAGTGCGACAATACCCAAGGTCGTTATCGCAAGAGAGACAACCAACAGTGGTCATTGCAAGAGAGACAACGAAGGGATATCGTCACAAGTGAAACAAATAAGGGATATCATCGCAAAAGATACAAACAAGGGATATCATCGCAAGAGCGACAAGGTAAGGCTATCATCTCAAGAGCGATGATACCTAGGTCGTCTCTCTTGCAACGAACGTACTGATTTTTTTCGACGAATTAGCTATACTATCAACGAACTTTTTTCGACGATGGCATAGCTAATTCATCACAAAAAATTAGTACATTCATCGCAAGAGAGACGACATAAATTTATTTAAAAAATAAAATCAGTGACTAAAATAATGCTCTGTGGTGGTATCCCAAGAGGCACCCAGACCCTCTCAAAGAATATGTTTGTTGCAACTTAATATATCTTGATTGTGTTTCTATAAGGCACCATGGTGCACATGTTACTAAGCATGTCCATTAGCAGAAACAGGCAGACTAATGATAAAGGGAAGCCCTAAATGATAGCTAGACTAAGAATTTGTTTAATGGAATATGAGCAGTACTTATTATAGCCTAAGAGAGGGTGGAATCCTCAAGTTATACAGGTAAAGTGGGGGGTACCACCAAGAATAATGTATAGAAATCGGTCTCAAAGTGCATAATCAATGTATTCTTCTCCTTGACATCGGTTACAATGTATTTCATTGGTTTCTCCATTTCAGTTAGGATCTAATTAGGATTCAGTTAGGATCTAATTAGACTTTGAGATGACTATAAATATTGATAAAATAAAGATATTGATCATCAATTCTAAAAATTTCATCTATTTGTCTTATGATAACCACAGCTCAATGGAATAAGTCTCATAAGATAACTATCTTTGAACTAATATCTATCATAAACTAAACTAGAACCAGTTCTTTGTTTGTTGTTGCATTTTAATTATTCTACATGTTACCCCTCATATTGTATGAGACATTGTACTAGTTTGAAGACCCTACCCAAGCAGGTTGTGTTTGGAGGATGTGTGTCTTGATGGCTATCGGTTGTGGATTTGATACTTATTGTTTCATTTAGCATCATATCTTGGGGAATCATTGCATATTTGGAGGCTTGCATGTTACGTGTGGATATTGATAGAGAATTGGGCTTGATGAGGGTCTTACATATATGGTTCACTCTTTTTTTACCCTTAGCACATTCATGGAGAGGGATACCGATCAGCTAAGGGTTTCCCTAAGTTTTATTTCTCATTACTTGATACTCCTTGAGATAGTGTGCCCTCACTCTAGGGAACGTATCCCTAAGCTACATGCCTTGGGAAGTGTGTTTTTCATTCGATGGTTGAGATATATTCATGAGCAGTGCCTTAGCTTTGGGGCCTTATTTTTAGCATGTGGTTGAGATTTCAAGGAGGTTGGTTGAATCATATCATGGAATTATCCCTTGGTCATTACATATTGGCACATTTATTGATGAGGCCTAACTACCCTGCACATATTTCTATAGTGCCCCATGGTTTTGAGATGATTGATGGTATTAGCACAATGTTTCATTCTCTAGCACATGGTTTTGGGGTTTTGTTCAGATTGGTTTAGTGGGATGTTTCACCCTTTATGTGTATTTTTCTAGGTTGTCCCACTTTTGGCCCTTGGTTTGAGGAGAGATGGTTGCTTGCACATGCATTGGTACTAATGGCACACATTTTGAGGACATCCATATCTTTAACGGGGTTGTTATGACAACCAAGGGGCCACTACTGCACACATGTCCATGAGATCCATCATTTGGGGAGTTGGTTATTGCATTGGAGGAAGCACCCTCACTAACCTTGCTATCTTGTGTATGTTTTTCGCATTTCTAGGTTGTTGACTCATTAAACAAGTGGAGCGCTACCCTAGTTTCCATATGGACACATTTATTATTTATGTAACTACCTTGCAGATTTATATAGGACACCCACCTTTTGGAGGATTATTTATTGATTGTTTCCCTAGGTTGAAGGAAAGCAATCATTGCCATTGGCACACTTTTCAAGGGTATATATTTTTGTGGACTATTTTATATTATATGGCATGGTCAAAGTTGTCCCATAACCACGTTCTTGCACACATAGCAAGGGTGCACCTCTTCTAGGGGTTTATTCTATATTATCTTGGTTAATCAAAGCCCATCTTAGAAGGCATTATATTTATGATGAGGACACATGCCACAAGGAAATTCTTTGCATGGGCAAAGCAAGCTTGGACTAAGGAAGTGTTTTGCATGAGGAGAGGACAAGTGGCATGTCCATTCACTTGTCTCTTATTTTATTATGTATTGTTCACTTTTCTTTAGGATTTTCTTTAGGATATTATTATTTATATTTTCCTAGGAGAGATCGTCGATTTAGATCTTGGATATAATTATTTTATTTGTGAGGGTTTTGATCTTGTTACCCCTCATGTTGTATGAGAGGTAAATTTGTGATTTTCATCACATGACAGGGGTGACATGTTGGGATGTTGATGGACCTTCTAATTTTTCTTGGAGACATTGCATCTTGGTTGGGCATGTTGATGAATGTGGATCGTCATACTTCACCATGATATTGATGCATTTATGACATGTTATCGCTCAAAATGTATCTGCATTTTGAGTCACTTTTGAAGTCAATTCCATCATGTTGTGAAAACATTATTTTTTCAATCAAGAGTCTGGAAATGTGAGGGTGGTGTTCCATATGCACTAAAACATCTATGGGGCCCAAATCTACGTATGGGGTTTTCCTTTTCAAGGTTTGTTTGTCCAACATAAGGTAAAATTTTCAAAGGTTATCTACATTATGTAGAAGACTAGGTTGTTGTACTTACTATTGACTCTATTTCTATTGTAAAATCTAGAGAACAAGAAGTAAGGAAGGGGGATTTATTTAGGAAACTCAATAGCAGTTGGGACCCGAGATTATGACCTTTTGCTAGTCAGTTTGGAATATTGGAGATAATTTTACATAGCATGTTTTGGTGTCCTGTTCAGATCAGTTGGTTACACAAGACAGAGGGGTGTCATATGTTACTCTGTATGTACTTCAAAAAATGTCATGATACATCTATTGACAAGTCTTATTTTGCACATCTCATTATGACAATTTTGATTGCAAGGACAGTGATATTATTTATTCCATATACCACAAAATGCTATAACAAGTGCCCTCAAATTATGTGACAAATAAAGCAAGTAAATGGCTATATCAATATCCAATAATGACTCGCCAAATATGGAACATAAACAAAGATATAACACACAAGTCACAAACCCTTGTAAACAGTGCTCAGAAATATAACGCAGGTCTCAAGTTTTCTTTTATTTCCCAAGTTTAAGCTCAACACCAAGTCCAAGTCCTTCAAGAAAGACAAGATGCTTAAGAAAAATATATCAAAGTACTACCAATACAAATCAGTTTGTAACAATAGAAATTTTTTAGGTGGAAATAACAAAAGAATTTGAAATTAAAGATATGGAGAAGATATGTTATATCCTTAGTGTGGAGTGTAGTAGCAATGAGAAAGCATATTTATTTTTGAATCCAAGTATGCAACATATTTATTAGATAAGTTTGGGATGAATCCATGCAAGTCATATGCAACTCCATCATCACTCTTTCTAAGGAAGAAATTCCCAAGGTGAATTCTACTTTGTATAGAAGCTTGGTTAGGAGTTTAATGTACCTTAGTACAACCAAGGTAGACATTATGTATCTAATAAGTTTAATCTCTTGTTACATGCAAGATCCTCATGAATCCCATTGGTGTGCATTTAAAAATAATATTAAGCTATGTGAATG